>PVIH01008194.1:0-58689 GCA_004025045.1 Sigmodon hispidus
CAATTCTTGGTTTCCTGTTATTCCATATGAAGTTGAGTATTGTTCTTTCAAGGTCCAAAGTCAATTGGGATTTTGATGGGTATTGCATAAAATATGTAGATTTCTTTTCATAAAATTGCCATTTTTACTCTGTTGATCCTACCTATCCAGGAGCATGGGAGATCTTTCCATTTTCTGATATCTTCTTTAATTTCTTTCTTCAGTGATTTTAAATTTTTGTTTAATTTTTTTAACTTCTTTGGTTATAGTTACTCCAAGGTATTTAATGCTATTTGCAGCTATTATAAAGGGCGATGATTCCCTAATTTCTTTTTCAGCCTCTTTTTCTTTAGTATATGGAAGAGTTACTGATTTCTTTGAGTTAATATTGTATCCTGCTACATTGCTGAAGGGGTTTACAAGCTGTGGGAGTTCATTGGTAGAATTTCCAGAGTCACTTATGTATACAATCATATCATCTACAAATAGACATAGTTTTACTTCTTCCTTTACAATTTGTATCCCCTTAATCTCCTTTTGTTCTCTTATTGCTTTAGCTAGAACTTGGAGAAATATATCAAATAGATAAGAAAAGATATGACAGCCTTGTCTTGTTCCTGATTTTACTGAGAATGCTTTGAGTTTTTGTCCATTTTGTTTGATGTGAGCTGTCACCTATTGTCTTTATTATGTTTAGATATTTTCCCTGTATTCTGGAACAGTCCAAGACTTTTATCTTAGAGGAGTGTAGGATATTATCAAAGGGTTTTTCTGCATCCAATGAGATCATCATTCTTTTTTCAATTTGTTTATAGGATAGATGACATTCACAGTTTTTTTTTTTTTGTATGTTAAACCATCCATGCAACTCTGAGATGAAGCATACTTAATCCAGGTATGCTTTGATATGTTGTTAAATTTGTTCTGCCAGTATCTTATTGAGAGTTTTTGCATTGATGTTTATGAGGGAGAGTGGTCTGAAATTTTCTTCCTTTGTTTCATCTTTGAGTGGCTTGGGTATTAGGGTAATTGTGGCCTGCTAAAAAGAGATTAGCAATATCCTTTCAGTTTCTACTGTATGGAATAATTTGAGGAGTATTGGTAGTAGTTCTTCTTTGAATATCTCATAGAATTCTGCAGTGAACCCATCTGGTCCTGGGCTTTTTTATTTGGAAGACTTAATGAAAGCTTCAATTTACTTTATGGTTATTGGTGTTTTTAGTTCTTTAATTTGATCTTGATTCAATTTTAGTAAGTGTTACCTGTGCAGAAAGCTGTCCATTACCTCTAGGTTTTCCATTTTAGTAGAGTACAGATATTCAAAGTATAACCTAATAATTCTCTTGTTTTTCTGGGTGTCTTTTGTTATGTCCCCCTTTTTGTTTCTGATTTTGTTAATTTTGATACTCTCTCTCTGCTTTTTCTTAGTTTGGATAAAGGTTTATCTATCTTGTTGACCTTCTCAAAGAACCAACTCTTTGATTCTTTGTATTGTTCTCTTTGTTTCAATTGCATTGCTTTTACCTCTAAGTTTGAATCTTTCCTGCAGTCTACTCTTTCTAGGTGAGTTTGCTTCTAATTTACCTGTAAACTGTGTTGTTAGGTCTCCTGTGTGGGGTTTCTCTAGGTTTTTCATATAGGTATCTAGTGCTACAAATTTTCCTTTCTTTATTTAAAGGGATTTAATTATACATATCAACCACAGTTCCCCTTCTTTTCCCTCCTCCTACTAGCCACCAGCTTCTCCCCATCCTATCCCTCATCCACTTCACAGAGAGGGTAAGGACTCTCATAGTGAATCAATATACTCTGCATATCAAGTAGAGGCAAGACTAAAGTATTCACCATATGAAGGCTGAGCAAGGTATCCCTCTATAGAGAATGAGCTATAAAAATCCATCTCATACACTAGAGATAAATCATTATCCCACTGCCAGAAGCCCCACAACCTGCCTAAGCCACACGCTGTCTTCCACATTTAGAGTGCCTAGTTCAGTCTAATGCAGGTTTCCATCTCTCAGTCCAGAGCCAATGAGCTCCGAGTAGTTCATTTGTCTCTGTGGGTTTCCCCATCATTATCTTGAACCCTTTGCTTATATAATCTCTCCTCACTCTCTTTGACTGGACTGGGAGTTTGTGCCAGACTTCTGTGCCTTTTTAATGTTTCTGTCATTTAACTGTTTTTCTCATTTATTCATTGTATTTAATCTTAGAAGTAGATGTCACAGTAGCAAATTCAGTGGAATTTTAGGTGACCAAATGTAGGTGGATCCTGCTTCTAAATAGTATAATTGTATGGAAGGCTGAAGATCCAAGACATTCATGCTAAAGATTTGCCTTCCTTCAATGAAATAAGAATGCTTTTGCTTAAGGTCCACTAATGAGTGAGTACATCCCCTGCTTATACTTTTGAGTTTTTGAGATCTCCCCGAGGACGATATTCTCCAAATCCATCCATTTGCCTGCAAATTTTAGGATATCATTTTTTCCTACTGCCATGTAATACTCCATTGTGTAGATGTACTACAATTTTTAATACATTCTTCAGTTGAAGGGCATCTAGGCTTTGTCCAGGAATCTGCTATCATGAATAATACTGCTATGAACATAGTTGAACAAAGTTTTAGGGGTGTGAATGTTCTGCTTTGGGGTACATGCCCAATACTGTTATTGCTGGACCCTTGGGAAGATTGATTTCCAGTTTTCTGAGGAACCACAATACTGCATTCCACAGTGGCTACACAAGTTTAAACTCCCACCAACAATTGAGGAGTGTTCCCCTTGCTCTGCAACCTCTCCAGTATAGGCTATCATCTATGTTTTAACCTTTGCCATTCTGACAGTTGTAAGGTGATATCTCAAAGATGTTTTGATTTGCATTCCTCTGATCGCTAAAAATGTTGAGAATTTTTTTCAAGTGCTTTCAGTCATTTGTAATTCTGCTGAGAAATCCCTTTTTAATTCTGAACCCCATTTTTAATTGGGTCATTTAGGACTTTGGGCTCTAGTTTCTTGTGTACTCTATATATTTTAGAGGTCAGTCCTCTGTCATGTGTAGGGTTGGTGAAGTTCTTTTTACATTCTGTACATTGTCATTTTGTCTTAATGACTATGTCCTTGGCCTTACAGAAACTTCTCAGTTTCAGGAGGTCCCAGTTATTGATGGTTGTTCTTAGTGTTTGTGCCACTGGTGTTATATTTATGAAGTGGTCACCTGTGCCAATTTTTTGAAGGGTATTTCCCACTTTCTCTTCTATCAAGTTCAGTGCAACTCAGTTTATGTTGAGGTCTTTGATCCACTTGGATTTGAGTTTTGTGCATGGTGACAGACTTGGATCTATTTGCATTTTTCTACACACTGACATCAAGTTATGCCTACACATTTTGTTGAAGATACTATTTGGTTTCCAATGTGTATTTTTGACCTCTTTGTCAAGAATCAAGTGTTCATAAGTGTGTGGGTTAATGCCAGGGTCTTCAATCCATTGATCCCTCATTGCTCCATGTGCATCTCTCCTGAAGCTGCATGCTAGGTTGAAGAGGACTAGTAGTCTAGGTTGGCATGCATGCACTTTTATTTATAGATACCTCACCAGGACCTTCTTGCTTTCATTGTTTCAACTGAATAGTTGGGTGTTATTCTAATAAGTCTGCCTTTATAGGTGATTTGTCCTTTCTCCTTTGTAGCTCTTAGTATTTTTTTCCTTTCTTTTGTAGGTTTAGTGGCTTGATATTTATATGGCAAGCAGAATTTTTGTGGGTCTAGTCTATTTGGTGGTCTTAGATTTCCTATATCTTTATTGGCATCTTCTTTAGGTTGGGGAAGCTTTCTTCTATGATTTTGTTGAATATAATTTTTGTGCATTTTAGCTGGTATTCTTCTCTTTCTTCAATTCCAATTATTATTCTCAGGTTTGGTCTTTTCATGGTATCCCAGATTTTTTGGACATTTTATGTTATGTCCTTTTTGGTTTTAGCAGTTTTTTTGACTGATGCATCTATTTCCACTACTGAGTCTTCCACTCCAGAGATTCTCTCTTCCATCTCTTGAATTCTGTTGGTTATGCTCAAGTCTGTGGTTCCAGTTCTTTTCTTCAGGTTTTCTATATCCAGCTGTGTCTCAATTTATTTACTTACTTACTTACTTATTATTTATTTATTTTTATTTTTTTATTCATGCCTTCTTTATTGCTTCTATTTTAAAGTTTAATTACTGGAGTTTTTTATCTGCTTTTTTTTTTATTGGTTTTCTTTGACGAACTTGTTCATCTCTTCCTATTTTTGTTGTATTTTCTTCTATTTCTTTAAGGGAGTTTTTTATATCCTCTTTTATTGCTTCTTTTAGTTTTATAAAGCTATTTTTAAGGTTGTTTCCTTCTGTTTCCTCTTCATTCTTATGTTCAGGCCTTTATGCTGAAGAACCACTTTTTTCTTCTTCTGGTTGTGTCTTGTTGATCTTTGAATTGCTGTATGTATTCTTTCCCTGGGGTCTGCCCATTGTTTCCTCAGTTCACTCTTGGTCCTCTGTTAGTTGGCCCTTAGTCATTTGTAGGCCTTGGGGCTCTTAGTCAATTGTGTGTCCAAAGGCTCAGCTGGTGTGTTGCAGTTGCAGTGTTATGATACTGATTGTAATTTGAGCTTGGGTTGGCCAGAGGCAGCAGCTGTGTTTTTTTCTAGGGCTATGGTTTGGAGAGCAGTATGTCTCTGCTTGGCCTGAGGGAATGGATGGCTCTCACCTCTTAGCTGAGTGTCCAGGGGCTCGGCTGCTCCTTTGCAGTCACAGTGTGATCACAGTTAGAATTTCAACAACACAAATTACAGAAACCCATAATCAAGTAGGCTTTATCACGGAAATGCAGGGATAATTTAAAAAAAAAAACTGCCAATGTCATCCATTATATAAACAACCTTAAAGAGCTCACAGCCTTCTTAGATACCTGCGTAACAGGTATTCTGTAGGAGATATGGAGAGCTTTTTGCTCACAGATAAGCACTAAGAGAATCTCAGGAGTTGGAAAGGAGGCCTGATATCTGCAGGAACTTTGGTGTCTCTCTCTGAAAGGTTTTATTGTTTTCCTCAACTGACATATTTATTTCCTTTATTGAATTTTCCACTCCAGAGATTTCCTCTTCTATCTCTTGGATTCTGTTGGTTATACTTAAATATGTAGTTCTGGTTCATTTGTTCAGGTTTTCTATTTCCAGCATTGCCTCAGTTTGTGCCTTCTTTATTGCTTTAAATTTGATTTTTAATTCCTGGAGTATTTCTTTCATTTATTTGTTTTCTTTTTCTTGGTTTTCTTTATTTTCTTTCAGGAATTTGTTAATCTCTTCCAATTTTTTGTTTGTATTTCTTCTGTCTCATTAAGGGAGTTTTTTTTTATATCATCTTGTAAAACGTTTATTATCTTTATAAAGTTGTTTTTAAGGTCATTTTTTTCTGTTTTCTCTTTATTATTATGATCAGGTCTTGATGTTGTAGAACCATCACCTTCTTCTGGTGGTGCCTTGTTGGTATTTATATTATATGGTTTTTTTTGCACTGGAATCTGTCCATTGCTTTCTCAGTTTACTCTTAGTCAACTCTTGGTTGGTTCTTAGTCAGTTGTCCACCTGGGAAGGCTGTGTGTCTCCAACATTTGCAGGGCTTGCTCTTAGTTGGCTCTTAGATGGCTGTAAGACAAGGAGCTATGTGTCTCCCATTGTAGCAGGGATTGTTTTTAGTCAGCTTTTAGTCAGCTCTTAGTAAGCTCTTAGTCAGCTCTTGGTCAGCTGTGTATTGGGAGGCTCAGGTGATTCAGTTGTCAGAGTGTGATGACGTAAATTATGATTTGGGCAGGGTTTGGCCTGCAGGTTATCCCTCTGGCTGCATTTTGCTGAAAATTGTGCTTGAGGGCATTCTCCTAGCTTTCTTTGGTTTAAGGCATAGCTAGGTGTGGTTGGGTGTTGGGGAATATGTCCCTGGGCTGGGGTTGAGAGAGTAGCAAGGTCTCTGCTTGGCCTGAGGGACTCATACTACTTACCTCTTGGTCAGCTGTGTATTGGGAGGCTCCCATCTTTATGTGTCTTATTATTTTTTTAGTCTATTTTAAGGCCTTTTTCTATTCTGTTTCTTTTTTTTCTCTTCCAAGTCTACATAGATTTTTTTAACATACTGTAAACCAGTTAGAGGATGTCATTTGTCTGAATCTGTCTTAACTGTATGTCTCTATCTTTTTCTGACTACATCTTTAATCTGCTAAATGGTCTGGTTAGGAATAAAACCTTGTGGGCAGAATTAAAGCCTTTGCTATGGTGGTTGGCTCTAGTCAGCTCCTAAATCTATGAGTTAAGGTTCATGGCAGAGGCATTGTCAGGAGAAATATTTACCAACCAATTCTGCTTTATTTTTAGAATACTATGCAAGTATTTGTAATATAGTGATTGTGGTGATATATTTTATATTTAATAAAACCAGTCTGGAATATCAGAGGCAGATCCACCAACAGACAAGCCAGGAAGATCAGAGAGTGTTAAGTCATGCCTTTAATCCCAGCATGGGAAAGACCAAGAGTGGTGACCTTTGATCATATAACTCCAAAGACAGATTTCTTTCTATGTTTCTATAAGTTCAAGGCTAACTACCAAATAGTAATAGCTCACACCTTTAATCTTAACCTGAGGGGGAAGGTATTTAAGGCAGGCATAGGAAGACTAAGATTTATTCTGTAGATGCTAGGAGGAGTGAGACTGAGGAAGCTGGAAGATAGCTTATACCTTCAGAAGTTTGCTGGGTGAGATATGACTTGGTCTATTTCCTCTCTTTGATATTCCTGCTTTCCCCTGATGTCTGGCTCTGATTTTTTAAATAACAACCAGAAGTAGTGTTACAAGTGATTTCTGTCTTGTCTTCAAAAAGACAAATGACATAATTACTTATGGCTCGAAAAATGGTTGTATAATATATTTTGGAACACTGAAAACAATTGTATTCAAGATAAACAGGAAGACAAGACCAAGGGATATTATACAAATCTGATGTCCTGAAAATATTTTACTTCTCTTTCAAAATACTTACTATTACGTTAATTTCTGATAGACCTGTGTAACTAGGACATTATAGAGTAATTTACATATGAAACTACTCTAGAAACTGTAAAGTTTACTTATTTGGGGAGCCAATATCTTTAAACCAATAATGATTTCTTAAGGAACTAGGGAACACTTACGATTTACTTTTTAATTATTTTCTATGGTTCTCAGATGCTACTGAAGATAATAGAATGACATAAAAAACAAATACATGCATATATGTATATATTATGACTTGTGGGATTATATAATATTGTGACTTCTTCAATTAAATGATTATTTTGAGTATGTGATAAGTTCCTCACAGATTTCAAAGTTGCCACCAGATACACCAGGGTCAAATATGCTACAATTCTCCCAAAATATCTAAAGTTCAGAGGAAAAATAAAACTGTTAAATCATCTTTCTTGAAAGCATCTTCAAAGGAGCCCAGATTTATTGTTTCTATATACTTACAAATTCATAATAAATGCCCATTGCTAAAAGACTCAAAAGATAGATTAGAATGTATATCTTCTTATAATAAAACTGCTGTTTTCTTCCTGGAAATTTATGTCATAGCTCACAAAACCTTTTTGATTTCCCAAAGGATTGTTACTAGTATTTCTATTAAATGAAAGCATAGTTGTCACTTAAGAGGACCTTGGGACCTCTTGCCCTTGCTGGGTAGGAGACAAGGAGATGGGGAGAAGAGAGAGTGACTGGGAGGGGTGGGAGGGGGAAGGAAGTTTGAACAAGGGGATACATGGATAAAAATGAGACTTTATTCATAATAAAATTAAATAAACAGCCCCTGTGGAGCATTGATAGTACATCAGCCCTCTTTTTCTTTAATTGAATAGTAAAGAGGTTGGATGCATGGGTACTGTGTAAGATAGAATGAATGGATCTTGCTCAGTTTTCAGCCAAATTAAAAATTACAGTCAACCTATTCAATGTCTGTCCAGTGTAATTCAAAGGTAGTTAAATTATTCTTTGGATAAGGGTGTTAAGTGACTGTGTAAGAATCATAATAAACTTAGATATTAAAGCACTCTTAAAATACTAGTATTTTAATTCATCATTGAATCTTTACTGTGACTTAAGACTTTCACATTTAGTGTTGTCGTCTGATAACAACCGATTTATCAAAAAGATGCTTTGTCTCAGTGTTAATACAAACTTCTAATCCCTATTTAATCGCTATATATTTCCCTTCAAGTTAAAAAAAGATGAGGAAAAATATAGTGAGATAAAATATAACAATACCATCTATTTGTATTTATTGGCCTTGTCACCTTCACATTCTGCCATATTGCTAGGATTAATCGTATATCAACAACCAGGCTACTTCTCCTTCCTCCCACTTACTTGTAACACTTAAGTTAAATGTTACAATAGTATTGGAAACAGAATTAGACTTTTGATCAAATATAATCAACTGGAGGAAAGAATACAACTTACATACTCATTAAAAATCCTATATGCCAGCTACTAAATTTAACTCTGGGTCTCTTGAATTTGTGTTATTCTTTAACAATTAGTGTAATTAATGTGAGCTATTCACTTTAAACTTAAAGTATTTTTCATTAGTGGCTCATAGAATTTTGCTGGAATTACCTATTTAGTTAGATGCACTTACCAACTGAATTGCCATGTTCTGAGTGATGGCCATCACATCAACCATCATACCACAGGTGCCAAGTACAATTCAAACCATTCAGTTGAAAGAAATTTTTAAAATATGAAGCATTTGACAATAACAGTGAGAAAGCATTTCTCACAAATCACTTGTATTTGAGTCACTGGTTAACTTATGTGCTGTGAAAATTAATTTTAACTTTAAAAATTGAATAATTCTAACAATAGCAAGCATTCAATAGAATTTGTAGTAAATCAATATGGCTAAGCAATATGTAAAAAGTTTATAAAAATAATTTTGGTACTAACAAATATAAAGTCCTCTGAAAACACAATTAGATTTTTATGAATTTCTTTATAAAGTTAGTGTTACCCTGCTTTCATTCATGTAGATTTTATTGAGGCATATTAAGATATCCAATTTGTATCATCAATAAATTTTTATGTATGGTATTTTTTACTATCCCTTTCATTCTGTGGCATATATTATTTCAAAATCATATACTCAATTGAAAATTATCATAATATTACATTTCTGGAAATACAAAAGTAGGTGAGATACAATTAATTCTTAAAAAGAGGCATATTTATCAATATAATTACATTAAAATATCCTTCAGTGTGCTATGTTCTTCTTCATCTCTGAAACTCATGCTGTAAGACAACAATTTCTCAAGTCTTAGTAAACTTTTTAGGGGCCTGATCCAATCTAGATGAACTGTATAAATCAACAATATGACTCTTGAAGCAATTTACCAATCTAACAAGATTAATAAAAAAGAAAATATTTAATATTTAGTATAGGAATAGAAGTCAATGGATGAAGCAACATGCTGGGCAAAAGCCAGTTACTTATCAATCTATGGAAGTTGTTGAATAAAGGACAGATAGCTTGCTGTAATACTTTTTTATTATTATTCCTTAATATTTCTGATAAATCTTGCTTGAAAAAAAGCAACAATTTTTAGAAGCTGTCATTGTTAATATTAACAAATTTATTTAAATTTGGAAACTACACTGACAAACCCCTAATAGTTTCAGTTTGCATTTTTTCAGGTTGTGAAAAATTTCTTAACACTAGATATAGTAATGGAAATGCCCAGTGCGATGTCTGTATTTCAGGATGCTGGTTGGATTGGTTTTAAATTATTATAATAATTCTAGTTTGACGGCTTTGGCTTGGTATTCATTATATATGTGAATATTGCCATTTTAATCTTATGTGATTTCATTCTAGTCTATTTAAAAGTTTTTAATGGGAACCCTGGGGCTTGGGCTTATTTAGAAAACTATAAACAACACATATAACATTGAAAGTTCAAGGGGAAAAATATCTAGCAATAGCTCTTAGAGAAATTTTCATTTTTAATATGATCAAAAAAATGTTTTCTCTTTCTGTTCTGCCTTACTCCTACAATCTCCTCTCTAGAAAACAAATGTTCAAACATCCATCTTCAGTTTGAACTCATTTCATATATAGAGATAGTATTTTTAATTGCAGTGATTAATCATTCTTAACCTGACTAGTTTCAGAGCTAAAGTGTTGATGAGGAACACATCAGTAAGGGTGCATGAAAGTATTTTCATAGGTGTATCTGAGGATTAAAACAAAAGCCCAGATAAAGACCCTGAAAACTCTGAAGCAACTGAAAATGAGAAAGTTAGAAAAAACAGTTCAGTGCTAGAAATACCATTTCTGTTTCCTGGCAGGACATAATGTAAACAATGGAAACTGTTCTTCTGTATTAAAGTGATAGTCTGTACACTTTGACAACATGAGCCAAAATAAATCTTTACTCTCTTAGTTTGTCAAACAGTTAACTTAACAAAAAATATTTTATTGATTTTGTTGTTTCTACTTATCTGGTCTAAGATTCATGTGTATCTACTGGGAGTACTTAGACATCTGTTGTCATTTAACTGTTGAAGAGTAACAGCTTCTGTAAAAAGAATTCTTCCTCTTTGGACCAATCTGATTATTCCACCAGACTAAGGCCAGCAGGTTATGATAATGCTAGTAGAAGTCAAAGAAAGGAAACAAAAATAAAAAATAGAGACAGTTGTGTGGGAAGGCACCAACCAAAAGTTTACATTCAGAGAGACACAGTAAGGTAAAAAATTGAAATCAATAGTTTCAAAATAAATGAAATAATGAGAGGAGTCCTAAATTTACATTAAAGTAGTTCCTACTTGTTTTTGTCCACATTTCCTTCTTACTTTATTATTGAAGTAAATATCTCATAGCAGAACTACCTTTATGCTATGATAGAAATTTCTGTTAATTTTTTAATAAAATGTTGTGGCAAATGTGTTTGTCCTTGGTTTTATATAATCCCAGAAGTATTGAGATATATGCCACCTGAAAATGTTCCACAAAACTAATTACTGTGAGAAATTCACAAGCATTGCATAGATGGAAATGTTTCATGGGTTGGGGATATATGAGCCTCAGTCTTCAAGATACTAAGCTTATATTTATGTTTTGAATTTTAATATTGTGAGGGAAAGAAATTACTATTCTATGTCAGGCTTTTATTCAGTCCCATTACCCTCCACCAAGTATTATATCAAACATTCACTCTGAAGCTTGTTTTCCCCTCATTATGGCTTGGTTCAAACCTGTTTACTATTAAGATGATTGTCAATTGTAATTAAAACTTCTTTGCTTACTTGCTCAATGCCAATCATACTGACTACTATGCAAATTTTATGAAAGAACATGTTTATTATATTTACTAATACATATTCAGATAACATGTGTATATGATAAAAATAATGGATATTCTCTAGTATATGAACAGCATATCTCTCTATATTCATAATTTCAAAAGCAATATAAATGAGATTTAATAACCTTTTGCTTCTTCAGTATAGTAAAAAAAAAAATCACTCAAAGCTGCTTGGTAAAATATGGTGTTAATATGAATGATTCATCTTTCAAATATTCTGAAGATCCCATCTGCTTATTCATTAGAATGATCTAATGATTCTTCTAGGCTAAATTAACAGGAACCAGTAGATGCTCAAAGTATATGAATGTAACAACTTAGAGACTTGATCACTATTTCCATGATAAACAACACAGTCTTTAAACTTCTTTCAAGAACTTCTTTGGAAAAAAATACTTAAAATGTTAAGTTAGCTGGAGAGATGGCTCAGAGGTTAAGAGCACTAAATGTTCTTCCAAAGGTCCTGAGTTCAATTCCCAGTGACCACATGGTGGCTTACAGCCATCTATAATGAGATCTGGCAACCTCTTCTCTATACTGTATACATAATAAATAAATAAATAAAAGTATACACAATAAAAGTTTGTAAAAAATGTTGAGGAGCAATTAATTTATTTTATTTACTTTGGATTTTTGGTTAAATATATCTGGTTATTTGTTGACACTAAGTCAGGAAAATTCTTTCAGAAAATTCTTGCAGTTCAGTAAGTCTAGTGCTCATCTTATAATTAACAACACAGATCATTAATAACCATGGCAGTGAAAAGCACATTTCATAGTTTATATAAGTTATACCAAATTCTCATCTGTGTTAGGGTGAAATTTTACTTCAGTTGAGAATTGAAAGGAACCTTTCCATGTAAAGATGTTTCTAGATTATTATTTTTGTGTTATTTTGTAAGTAAAGGCTCAGTTTAATGAATATATTGGCCTTCCAGTTACAAAAAAACCGAGTATTTATGATTGTGTATTTTCCTCAACAAAGAAACTGCTTTTATATTTCAGTGAAAAGATGACCTTTTAAGAACACAACCAAAGATATCCCTATGATGGTGGCTAGCATATGTAACAGGGCTTTTATAGATTTGAGAATTCTGAAGTCTTATCCAACATCATTTGAAATTTTAATACTTCATGTGTTAAATTATTGAAATCAATAAGAAGCTTTGTAAAGAGTAGTTTCTTGTTGTGAAATATTATTTTAGGGTGTGTTACATTTGTTTATCCTGTGGAACATTTGTTTAATGATGCAAAGATGTGTCACATTCTTTTATGTTGCTATGTTCCTTTTGTATAACTTTGTAAAAAGATGTTACTTGGTTTTAAAAAAGAGAGAGATGAAAGAGAGAGAGAGAGACAGAGAGAGAGAGAGAGAGACTTAATGACTAGTAGCTAGGTGGCAGAAAAGAGAGGCTGGGATGGCAGGAAGAAGGAGTAAAAACGAGGAGAAATCTGGAAAGATAGGATCAATGAATGAGAGAAGAATCAATGAATGGGAGAAGAAAGAAGAGGATTTCAGGGGAAAGACACCCAGACAGTCAGCTATACAATCAGCCATTAAACAAGAAGTAAAGAAAGGTATACAGAAATACAGAAAGGAAAAAGCCCAGAGGCATAAGGTAGATAAAATAATTTAAGAAAAGTTAGCTAGAAATAAGCCAAGCTAAGACCAAGCATTTATTTTAAAAAATGTCTCTGTGTGATTTATTTGAGAGCTGGGTGAGGGGTCTTCAAAGAGGCAAAGAGCTAAGACAAAAGAATAAAAGATTAGGAAGTACAACAATAGATTCTTATGTTTTTAAAAGTAATATTTACAGCTAGGAAATATCACCAACTTAATTAAATTTTAAAAATTAAATTATATCCATGTAGTATTTGATTCCATAAGAAACTTTTATGATATCAATTATTCACATTTTCCAATATTATAATCTTATTTGGATGCCATAAAGGTGTACTTAGTCTCTTCCTTTCTTTTATTGTTTCTTTTAAACATTTCAAAACTGGAAATATGCTATGTATTTTTTCCAAGAAGATTCTTTTTCATAATGTCACATATACTTGTTATTTATTAAAGTCAAAGACTGTTTTGGAATTTCCTGCAAAGCTATATTTTATTAATAAAATTTATCCGCTGTGCCGTAAAATTCACAATTACAATACTGTTTAAACTTTAATGACAAATTGTCCTATTGTGGCATTTTATTCCTGCTTCATTTGACTAAAAATATACTCTAGAGAAGGGTTATTTACTTTGAAAGAAAATTTTAATCCATTTTTAAGAACTGTGTAACATCTTTAAAATTCCCTTTAGGAGTGAAAGTAGCGAATACTTCATATCTAGGTCCACCTTCAGTTAAATAAATTGCATATGTTTTTGAAAACTGTAATCCAGTGCAAAAACCCAACAGCTTACTTATTTCAAAATATTTAAGCAGCATAGAAGAACTTTCTTTAAAACTTCAGATTTTAAATATCTTCATTTATACAGTCTCTTTTATATATATGTACATATATTATTTTGTGATTTTACATCATGCACCCCATCAAAATCAGGTTTCAGTCCATTCAGATTCATACCCACACTTACAATCTCCCCATTTACAAAAACATCCATTCATGCTGCTCATTTACTTACTGGAGCACAATTAGACTCCCTGTATCCAGACCCTTAAAGAAAACGTGTCCTTCCTCACTCACATCCTTGCCAGAGGTCATCAATGCAGAAGTGAAGCACTGTGCCATTTAGCTATGTTCTAGTCTTGAGTTCTTGTATATAATAATTTTTATTTAAAGCCCACTAATGAGTGAGTACATCCCCTGCTTATATTTCTGTTTCTGTGATACCTTGCTTAGGAAGATATTCTCCAAATCCATCATTTGCCTGCAAATTTTAGAATATCATTTTTTTCTTACTGCTGAGTAATACTCCATTGTGTAGATGTACTACAGTTTGTTAATCAATTTTTCAATTGAGGAGTATCTAGGTTGTTTCTAGGTTTTGCTATTATGAGTAATGTTTGCGATAACTTCTATAAGATGGATTTATTTTATTTTCAAGAGAATAGATAGAGCTGAAGCTTATCATGTTAAGTAAAACAAGCCAGCGCATATGCCAAACTTACATATACAGGACAAAAAAGTAGTATTGGGAGTATTTGGGAAGAAAGAATGGAGTGAGAGAGAGATATGAAGAGGTTTTCTCCTTCTCTTTCCTCCTTCCGAAACCTCCCATGTATGATAGATTTAAGTCAACTTTTGACACAAGCTATAATTAACTAAAAGAAAGAAACTTCAATTGAAAAAATGCCTTCATAAGCTCCAGCTGTAAGGACTTTCTCAAATTAAATTCAGCTGTAAAATATTTCTTAAATTTTCTTAAATCTTAGTGATTGCTGTGGAAGAGCCTGGACCATTGTGGGAGGAGCCATCCTCTGCCTGGTGGCCCCGGGTTCCATGAGAAAGCAAGCTGAGCAAGCCAGTAAGCATCACCCTTCCTTGGCAGCTGTATCAGCTCATATCTCCTGGTTTCTGTGCTAATTGAGTTTCTGTTCTGACTTCCTTCAATGATGAACAGGAATAGGGAGGTATAAACCAACTAGCCTCCTTCCTATGCAATTGGCTTTCAGTCATAGTATTTCATCACAGCAATTGAAACTAGGACAAAAAGGATATGAATTTGAAAGAGAAAAAATGAGAACATGACAGGGTATAAAAAGGTAAAGGAGAGCAATGAAATGATGTAATTATATTATAATCTCAAAACAAAAGAGAAATATTTTCAAATATGAGTTTTTAGAGCAATAAAAAAGCATAACATCTTTTTAGGGTTTTAATAATTATTATGTAAATAAATATGTTTATAAGCAATAAATCAATTAGGAATGGCCTTAATACCTAGATTATGCAACAATTTAATGAATTATTAGTACTGTAATGAGGCAAAAAAACTGTCCTAAAATTTTGAGAAAAATATCAGCTTACCGCTGGATCTGTCCCTTACTGGTTGCAGTACACAGGAGAGCAAGTGCTGCACTTCACCAGCAGCATAATAGAGATGACCCTGTTGGCAGTTATGCAGATGAGTCAGTCCTGTGAGTTGGAGAGCAGGAGAACAAGTGAGAAGCCCTTTTTCCCTCCTTCCTATGCCACCTACAGCAGGCAGGGTAATTGGCCTCAGGGACAGGAGAACAGAAAAACTGGCCCTGACCTTTACCAAATACAGCAATTAGGAGAGCAGACCTTGGACCTTGGACCTTGCCTAAAGAAAACAGTAGATCTGTCCCTGGTGGTTTGAGGGCAGTTGAGCTGGAACCAAGGGCATAAAAGCAAAAATCCTGGCCCCACCAACCCTTGTTAACTGTTGCACTGGGTGGTCATGCTGAAAAAATCTGGCAGGCTCTTCAACCCAGATACCACCCAGACTCACAACCAAGGCTGTGAGTTAGTCCACTCTAATATCCACTTCATATATAAACTGCAGTAGCAAGTAAAAGGGCTGGACCTCCAGATCCAAAGCTACAGGATCTCCACCACAGAGGACAACACCAGGATAACCAAAGGAGTCCTACTGAAGGCCTAGTGTTCATAATGTAGGAGAAGCCAAAGGCCTCAAACCAGATCAATGACTTATTGCAATGAACACTTACAGATAAATTTGTATAGACTATTGCAATGAACACTTACAGATGAAGATGTATAGACTAAGGGGAAAATGGGTGACTCATTGTGTCACACTACAGCCTCCACAACCAGATTTCTGTTTGCTCATTTGTTTTGTTATTTTTGTTTGTTGTTGTACTTTTAAATTATTTTTTTAGGAAAGAAGTTTCAAGGAGAGAGGGCAGAATTGAGGGGACCTGGAGATAACTGGGATTAGGATGCATAATGTAATATCCAAAAAGAAGTTAAAAAATCCATGTTTGAAATATAAGCTGATCATAATAGTGACTTTTAAATAATAAGTAGAATGATATACATACTCAAAGCCCACTAAATCTATGCTTGATTGTTAAAGTATATGAGGGTAGTGAAAAAAAATGTTCAGATAGACATACTTAAACACTTCCTGTCTATTGTATTAAATGTACACCAGGCTTTTATTGATTTATAAAGAAATTTTATTAGTTGTCAGTTTATATCATTTCACATACCTTGTCATGGAGAACATGAAATATTTTCAATGAAATCATTGACTCCAATCTATATTCCATAGCACTTAACTCAAAAATCCTTTGAAATAAATGAATATAATTACTTAGTATATTATTTCTTAAAAGCAACTTTAGCACAATATTTTATTTCTGTCTTTGTTTTCTCATATTCCATTTGATCAATGCTACAGTTATTATTGTACTAAATTATTACTGGTACTGTTGGAATCCACAAAATAAATTTCAGTAATGTCATTTTTAATTTTAAAATACAAATTATAGATGTTCTAAAATATTTACTGTAATCTACCCTTTGATTTAAATCAATATGAAAGATATGGTAATTTAATTGAAACACTTGGGAGATACAGATATGAGGATCTCTGTGAACTGCAAGACAACCTGATATACACAGCAAGTTCTAGGATAGCTAGGATTATATATTGAGACCACATCTCAACAGTAAAATAAAACACTCCAAAAATTAAAATAAATGGCCTAAGAAAAAAGGTGGTGTTGACATGCTAATATAAAAAAGTAGATGTCAAAATATATCAATTAAAAGAGACCAGGATGAACATTACTTATAAATCTCAAGAAAAACTGATCAAAAAGAGATTTCAATCCTGAATATTTATGTCCCTAATATAAGGGCACCTATGTATGTAAAAGAAACACTACTAAGCTAACCCTAACCCAAACACAAAGGAATATACATATTCTCAGCACCACATAGAATTTTATCTAAAATTGGCCACAAAATTGGTCATAAAGCAAATATCAAGAGATACAAAAAATGGAATAATCCCTGATGTCATATAAGAAAACCAAGTTTAAGTTCAACAACATCAAAAAATCACAGAAAGCCTACCAACTCATGGAAAGTGAATACCATTCAATTGAATGACCTCTGTGTCAAGGAAGAAATTAAGAAAGAAATCAAAGACTTCCTAGACATTAACAAAAATGAAATCCACAACATATCCAAGCTTATGGGACACAATGAAAGCAATCTTAAGAGGAAAATTCAAAGTACTAGGTGCCTATATGAAAAACCTAGAGAAATCCCACAGTAGAGAACTAACAGCACACCTGAAAACCTTAGAATACTTAGAAGCAAACTCATCCAGAAGGAGTAGATGGCAGGAAATAATCAAATTTAGAGCTGAAAACAGTACAGAATCTTCCTAACCAAAAGATACAATCAATAAGACAAAAATGATAACCCTACAGAATGGGAAAATATTTTCACCAGCCCTACAAGTGAGAGAGGACTGATCTTTAAAATATATAAAGAACTCAAAAAACTAGAGACCAAAGCCCTAAATAGCCCAATTCAAAAGGGGGTGAGGGTTAGGGTTAGGGTTTGGCTCTGGTGGTCTGATATATTACAAGGGATTATTTTCATTTTTTTGTATCTATTGATATTTGCTTTATGACCAATTATGTGGTCAATTTTGGAGAAAGTTCCAAGCAGAGCTGAGATATATGTATATTCATTTGCATTTGGGTGGAAGCTTCTGTAGATATCTATTAAATCCATTTGCATCATAATCTCTTTTAGACTCATTATTTCTCTGTTGAGTCTCTGTCTGGTTGAACTATCCAGGGAACTGAAGTGGGGAACTGAAGTCTCCCATTATTAGGGTGTGATAATTGATGTGGAATTTGAGCCTTAGTAGTGTTTCTTTTAAATAGGTAGGTGCCCTTATATTAGGGGCATAAATATTCAGGTTTGAAATCTCCTCTTGACCAATTTTTCCTGTGATAAATAAGTAGTGACCATCTTGGTCCCTTTTAATTGCTTTTAGCTAAAAGTCTACTTTTTTAGATATTAGGATAGCAACCCCAGCTTGTTTCTTTGGACCATTTGACTGGAAAATGTTTTCCAAACCTTTCACTCGAAGCCTGTGTCTATCTTTGTGGTTGGGGTGTGTTTCTTGTAGGCAGCATAAGAATGGCTTCTCTTGTATCCATCTTGTTAGTGTGTGTTGTTTTATAGGAGAGTTGAGTCCAATGATGTTAAGAGATATTAGTGACCCCTGATTGATATTTCCTGTATTTTTGGTGGTAACTTGTTTGTATTTCCTTTCACTGGGGTATTCTTCTGTGGGGTTATTAATTGTTTGTGGTTTCATGTGTGTATCTGGGGACCTTAGGTTGGAGTTTTCCCTCTAATACTTTCTGTAGTGCTGGATTGGTAGATAGATATTGTTTCAATCTGACTTTGTCATGAAATATCTTGTTTATTCCATCTATGGTGATTGATCATTTTGCAGGATATAGTATTCTAATTTGGCAGCCATGTTCTTTTAGCATCTGTATAACTTCTGACCAAGCCCTTCTAGCTTTCATTGTTTCCTTTGAATAGTCAGGCGTTATTCTGATGGGTCTGCCTTTATATGTGAGTTGGCCCTTTTCTTTTGCAGCTCTTAAAATTTTTCTTTCTTCTGTATGTTTTGTGGCTTGATTATAATGCGGCACACTGATTTTTGGGGGTGGTCATATCTATTTGGTATTCTGTAAGCTTCTTGTATCTTTATAGACATTTCCTTCTTCAAATTAGGAAAATTTTCTTCCATGATTTTATTGAATATATTATTTGTGCCTTTGAGCTGGTATTCTTCTCCTTCTTCTATTCCTATTGTTCTCAAGTTAGGTCTTTTCATGGTGTCCCAGATTTCCTGAACATTTTGAGTTATGGCTTTTTTGGTTTTAGTATTTTCTTTGACTGATATATCTACTTCAACTACTGAGTCTTCTACTTCAGAGGTTCTATCTTCCATCTCTTGAATTCTGTTGGTTAGGCTTGTTTCTGTGGTTCCAGCTTTTTTCTTCAGGTTTTCTATTTCCATCTTTGCCTCATTTTGTGCCTTTTTTATTGTTTCTATTTCAGTTTTTAGTTCCTGGCACTATTCTTTCACAGATTTGTTCATGTCTTCCAATTTTTTGGCTGTATTTTCTTCTATTTCTTTAAGGGAATTTTTTATATCTTCTTTGAGGGCTTCAATGATCATCATAAAGGTATTTTTTGGTGTTGCTTCCTTATGCTTCCTCTTCATTGCTCTGTTTGGGTCTTGTAGTTATAGATCTGCCACTTTCTTCTGCAGTTACCTTTTTGTTCTTTATATTATTATACATATTTTTGCACTAGTGTCTGCCCATGGCTTCAGTGGTTCATGATTAGGTGGCTCCTGGTCAGTTGTGGCAAGAGGGCTCATGTGTCTCCTGTCACCTCTGAGCAAGGGTTCTTTTCAATGTCTGACTCTACTCTTGGCAGGGTTCTGAATTTCTAGTCCTCAGTCTTTCTGTGCTGATGCAGTTGAGGAAGGGTAACCATGTGATGCCCCTTCTTTTAGGTGTAGTTGTAGGAGGCCCTCACCATCAGACTCTATTCCTGTCTGCTAAGGCATGTGTGGGGACACGCACCACAGAAAGAACCTGGTCCCGGAACTGGAACACAATTATCCCTGGCAGGGATTCAGGTGCTGGGGCCTGCTGACCTCACCTCACCTTTGGGCAGAATCTGAGTCTGGCTTTCAGAATCCTCAGTCCTTCTGTGTTGAAGCAGTTGGAGGCAGTGTGGCCGCACAAGTTCCCTTGTCTTAGCAGCAGCTGGGAAAACCCTCACAGCCAAAGTCTATCTCTGTCTGCTCCTCCTTGGCCTTACAGATGCTTCTCAGTTTCAGCCAATGGCCAACATCAAAATAAATGGAGAAAAACGCAAAGCAATCCCACTGAAAATCGGGAACTAGACAAGGCTGTCCCTCTCCCCTTATCTATTCAACATAGTTCTCAAAATTTAAACTAAAGCAATAAGAGAAAAAAAGGAAATTAAGGGGATACAAATTTGAAAGAAAGAGGTCAAAATATCTCTATTTGCAGATGACATGATTGTATATATAAGTGACCTGCAAAACGCTACCAGGGAATTTCTATGGCTGATAAATATCTTCAGCAATTAGCAGGATACAAGATTAACTAAAAGAAATCAGTAGCACTCTTATCCAGTAAAGATAAAAGGGCTGAAAATGAAATAAGGGAAATATCACCTTTTATAATAGCTGCAAATAGCATTAAATACTTTGGTGTAACTATAAACAAAGAAGTAACAGATTTGTTTGACAAAAATTTTAAATCACTGAAGAAAGAAATTGAAAAGCATATCAGAAAATGGAAAGCTCTCTCATGTTCCTGGATAGGTAAGATCAACATAGTGAAAATGGAAATCTTTCCAAAAGCAATCTATAGATTCAATACAATTTCCATTAAAATACCAACACAATTTTTTACAGACCTCAATAAACAATATTCAATTTTATTTGGAATAACAGGAAATCCAGGATTGCCAAAACAATTTTGATCAACAAAAGATCCTCAGGAGGCATCACCATTCCCTACTTCAAATTATACTATAGAGCCACAGTAATAAAAACAGCCTGGTACTGGCATAAAAACAGACTTGTGGATCAATGGAATTGAAGACCCAGACATTAACCCACAGACCTATGAACACTTGATTTTTGACAAAGAGACCAAATATATTCAATGGAAAAAAGATAGTATCTTTAACAAATGATGTTAGCATAAGTGGATGGCAGTGTGTAGAAATAATGAAAACCTTTCACCTTGCATAAAGCTTGTAATACTTTAACCTTTCAATTCAATATAGACAATTGAAATTCTTTCATTACTTTTGTGTGTAATTTGTAAGTAATTGGCTACATTTGTGAAATTCATATTGCAATTGCTATAGTTATTTTTAAGTAATATGAATTTATACTATATTTCTCTTGTAGCCCCTTTTAACATGGTATTAGTGATCTATACCTTAATTCTCATAATCAATTGACTATATAACTAGCCTGTGTCTTTGGAAGCCTTTCAAGGAAAGCCACATATTCATCACAGTCAACTACATTCTTATTTTTTAAGAAACTGCTAAACTTTTTATAAACATAGTATGTGTTAAATAGAATAGAAACAACTCTGTTTCTTGAGCTTATATTTCTGGGCAAAGAGCTACCATGTAAAGCCAACTGGTTTATGTTGTAATGGTTCTGGCTTGGACTTTTCAGGCCTCGACCATAGGTTTAGTCTCACTCTCCCCCCTGCTTTGCCGCAAATGATCACACACAGGTTTATATTATTTTACACTGATTGACCTAGGACCCAGCCATATAATTTGCTAGCACATGCTCTCAATATAACTCATCTTGTTCAGCCATGTGGCTTGGTACCTTTTTTCAGAGCAGCATTTCCTCTGCATCTCCTGGCAGTTCGGGTGACTCTGGCATCTGTGTCTGGTATCTGTCTGGTGTTTGCTTTGAGATGTTTCTGAGTTTTCTTAGTCTGGTATCCTCACCTACACTTCTTGTTTGCCTTTGGCCAGTTATCTTTTATTAAATTCATAGGTGAGAAAAATATTTACATTACCAGCATAATCCCACTACAGGTTTATTCTCGTTTAATAAAATAAAGTTATTTCACAACAAGCTTTTGAAATTCACAATAAAGTATCCAGTCTTCTTAGGACTTATTGGATGTCATCCTGTCATAATAGATTGGACTTTTCAATTGAGAAATTTGTTTCAATAATTAATGTCGTCAAAAACACTGTGTGTTGATGTAACTGATACTGTCAATTTTTTCCATTTATATGGATCAGCTTATTGGCCTACTGTAAGATATATGCTCTTTACAGAAAAGATCAGAAAGCACATCAATGCACATTTAATTTTTAACCTCTTTTTCCCCTTGGGTGATAATAAAATTGAATGAAATTTTGATGATTGGTAGTCATATTCTTTGCACGTGTCATGAGCCAGCAAGGCACACAAAATAAATTTGGCTAATAAATCACAATCACAGCAACAGATCTGAGAGAACTCTAAGTTCTCTAAGTTCATCATTTTAAAGAGGTCAGCTCATTTAACACTAAAATGTATCTCTCCTCAGGCTGAGTGATAACATCTGTGAAGTAACAACCAACAGCACTATAAAGTTAAGAATGCCTAATTGAAACAGTAGGAAAAAATAAAGCTCTTAGGCCAAGTTGATTACATAGGTTGGTGTTATAGAAGGCAAATGTTTATCTGGTATAAGTATATAGCTCTTTACATTACTCAGATTTGAATTTAAAATATCTACCAAAAAGAGATGACTTACTCATTTATCTCACAGACATATCTCAAGGTAATTGAAGTTCTTTATGGAAATTTGTAGACATGTTTATCTAATTGATAGCAGAAGTAGATCATCAATCCAAGCTTTATATGACAAAAGAATTTTTGGAACTAGAAAATATTTGTAGAATTTTTTCAACATTTAACTACAACTGAGACACAACTAAAGTCATCAATTAAGTGAACAAATTAAAGGTTTTAAGTTTATATACTAGGGATATTCACCAGGATATCTTTATTTTTCTCTTATAGTCTATTTTATTGCTTTGGTACTGAGAATTATTACCTTCATTGAGAATCTCATTTTTCAAACCTAGCATTATCTTGTATTTTGCCCTTGCATAAATCACATTTTCCTTTACTGAATGATAATTCTTCAGTGACATCATTGGAATGTGTGAAAAGCATATTGAAAATATTTTGGTCACCGCACTTGTTGTGATTGGTATTGTGAGTAATTTTCTTTTTATTTACATTTCATTTTTATTTAATACTTGGTGATTTCCATAATCCGTCTACCTCAGATTATGATCTCCCCAATTACAAAAAAAAAAAAGTCCATTCATGCTGCTCATTTGCTTACTGGAGCATAATTAGACTCCTTGTGGCCAGACCATTAAACAAAGCAAGTGTTTTCTCACTCACACCCCTACCAGAGGCCATCAATGCAGGATTAAGGCATTGTGTTATTTGGCTGTGTTCTAGCCTTGAGCTCTTGTATACAATGACATTTTCTTTATGTCCACTACTGAATACATCCCTGATTACCTACCACTATTGGTCATATACCCTAAACACTCACTTTCGCACCCCAAAAGCATTAGCTCAACTATGTTTATAGCAGCATTACTCGTAATAGCAAAAACCTGGGAACAATCTAGATGCCCCTCAGTTGAGGAATGGATGAATGAACTGTGGTACATCTACACAATGGAGTACTACTGATCAGTAAAAAAAAAAAAATTTGCTGGCAAATGAATGGAATTGGAGAATATTCTCTTGAGTGAGGTATCACAAATGTAAAAAGCTATTTTTTTTCTTTAAAGTTATATTTTTAGATTTATAACTATTATACTAGACTTTCCATGACTAATTTAAAGTTTGAAAATTCTCAGTATCATGGATAATCTTCTAGTGAGAGTAGAAAATGCAATCTAGATAAAATAGTAAGGTGCTTGAAATGACTGACTCAATGTGAAATTTAACAAAAAATTTAAAGGTAGTAATTACAAACAAATGGAATACTAAGGACTAAAGAAAGTAAAACTTGGATTTATTTCATCATTGTAAATGAGAAGCAATTGAGATTGTTGTACAGAAAAAAATGCTTGGAATCCCTGAATATTCAGTTTATAACTGGAGCTAGTTTATAAAACACAGAGAGACAAGGGCACAAGTAGCTGAAGTTCTGAGAAAAGAGAAAATCTAAAATGAAGAGTTGAGAATGATTAAACTTTTAGCAATAAGGAATGTGAAAACAAACTCCTTTATAAAATACAGTAATCTTAAAAATGACAAAAGATATTAGGCTTCATAAAATCCTAGTTTTGTAAGATAATGTGATAAAGAACACAGAAAAGTTGAACTTATTGACATTAAAACAATTTAATGAAGATTTGTAATTGAAAATGGATATCTGAGATCAAATGAGATCAGTCTTGGAAAAAGAAACTGTAACATAAAATGACCTTAAACATCTTTCTCCACAATAGAAAAGTAAGGAGAAAATGGGAGAATTCACTGGGGAAGTTAGTGGGCAACTCACAAGCAAATTTAAGAAAGCAATGAAATCAACATAGTACTACCCAGACTCTAATTGTAGAAGTATAAAAACAAAAATAATATGATTTAAATATATTAGGAATTTATTAACTTGGACAAGTTATTACTGAATAATATACAATCACAAAGTGTGCAGGGGGCAAAACTCTTTCATGCATATGTATGGCCAGGCAGGGCTATGTAAACCTGCCTTCGCCTGCTTCCCATAAAAAAAAAATGTCACTAGAGACTAGCTTTCTCTTTTCTCTTCCCTCCTCACTTGTCCAGCAACCTTCTTAAATAAACTATAGCATGGGTTATTGGTAGTGTGATTCATTTTCTGAATGTGTTAATACCTGTATCTCAGTAATTTTGTAAAAACAAAAAGACAATTATAAATGTGAAAAAAAATTAAAAGCTATACCTCAAAGCAAGAATTGATGTTTTTTTTTTCTTTTCCAGCTTGGATAAAACCTGATTGACTTTATTATAGATTGATAATTTCTATATTACTTCAAAGTATAAATAGTTTCTAGTATGCTTCCAGGATAGGCTTATATTTTATGTCACTTAGTATATAGTTTTGAATAAAAAATTTCCCTTAAATGTCCATGGATCAGTGAAAAAAATGTTCTTTATGCATACAGGGAAAATTGTATGCTAGGTACTACACACACACACACACACACACACACACACACACACACACACACCACATATACTCATTTATTATAGCACACCAAATAAAATCCAATTGGCCAAAATTAAAATATTTAAAAATATGTATAATGCGTAACTTTTGAAAGCTTCAGAATCTTGGGATCAGTACAAATTGGGCCCAGTCTCCCAGGTTCTGGTAAATGTTCTTCTTTGCTACATAAGGTTCACTGGGCATTCATGTGGTCCCAGAAGTCATTCAACAATAACAACAACAACAAAAACCCTGAGCATACTTATTATCAGAATACAGCATGCTCAAGGATGAAAAGCCAATGGCTACATCATCGTAGGATGTGATAACAAGTTATATAACTCAGTGTTTTTTTTTTTAATTTTACTTTAATTCCTAGGTTGCTTTTCTTTCAGAAGTTTAAAATAAATGAATGCTCAGCTGTGCTCATTCTAGACAACTAAAGCTTTTTAAGTTTACAACATCTAGGAAACTTATATGACAGCAGATAAAAGTGTTGACCAAATAAGGACAAGGCAAGCACATTTACTAACAAAGGTTAAACAGTAAGGAGAAAAGACTCCAAGAGGAGTAATGAGGTGAAACTCTACAAGGACATTTCCAAAACAGCTTATATGTGTGTTTTGTGTGAAACGGTCTCTAAGAAGTCATAAAATACTCATTGCTTAGTTATTTAAAAAATAGAGCATAGAAAGGACATCTTAAAATGTTTATTTTTGCCGCTGATTTTTTTTTCTTGCACAATTAATGGGAATTTTAGAGTAGTGTTGGAGAATTCCCAATTTTGAAAAAGAAAGAAATTCAATTTACCATACACATCATGAAACTCACTGAAGCTACTCCTGTTATTAGAATATATTGTTAAGAAAGTTTTTGTCATTAAAGGACCTTGGTATTTTTGTAATTACAAAATATACTGTTTGGGTGGGAGATGTAGCTCAGTGGTAGTTTGGGTCTCAGCACATTCAACCCAAAATTGAAACATCTGATACTGTTTTATAGTTTGTTATTTGTTTACTTTGTTTTTTCATAAATGTGCCTTGAGGCATGTTGAACAAAGAAAATGACAGTTCAAACTTTTAAAACTATGTTTATTTTAAATATTTTCAACTAATGAAATAAAATTTTACATGATACTGACACACTACTTTTTTTGTTTATAGTAGATCAGATATACCCACTTAATTACTAAGGGACTCAGGTTGACCAGATTTATCAGTGTACTTTTTTGAAGCAGAAATATATCACTTTACTGTGGGCTCAATCAATTTTCACTCATTTTTTTTCCATTTTATCACCTTTTCAAATTTTCTAAATCAATCTTTATTTATAAAACAGTTGTCCTCTTTGTCCTCAGTGCCACTATGGAATCTGGCAAATTTAGATACTGGTGAAGCAAAGATAGAGCCAGAATTAGGTACAGGACCCCACAAATGACCAAGATAGTCCTTTAGGACAAGTGTGAGTAGAGAGAACTGTAAATCAAAAAAAAAAAAAAATCTTTTAGAGAGAAATGTCTATTATAGTCTTTAGTTATACAGATGTACTATTTAAAAACATTAACACAGGATTATTGGGTGATAGAATTTATCTTTTTATTTGTTTATGTAAAAGATAATTTCTGTCTGAGCCTTGGCTGTCCTAGAAAACTATTTTTATAAATCAGGTTGGCTTCAAACTCACAGATCTGCCTACCGCTGCCTCCCAAGCTGGGACTAAGGTCATGTGGTAATAGAATTTATATGACCACCTGATTTTTGACAAAGAGATCAAAATATTCAATGAAAAAATTATAGTATCTTCAACAAATGGTGTTAGGATAGCTGAATGGCAGTGAATAGAAAAATGCAAATAGATCCAAACCTATCACCCTGCACAAAACTCTAATCCAGCTACACTAAAACTGATAGAAAAGAAAGTAGGAAATACACTCCAATGCATTGGCACAGGTAACTACTTCCTAAATATAACACCAGTAGCACAGACACAAAGAGCAACAATCAATAAATGGGACCTCCTGAAACTGAGAAGCTTCTGTAAGTCCAAGGACACAATTAACAAGACAAAATGACAGCCTACAGAATAGGAAAAGATTTTTACCAACCTACAAGTGTCACACGGTTGATCTGTAAAATATGTAGAGAACCCAAGAAACTAGAGACATAAACCCTAAATAATCAAATTAAAAAATAAGGTTCAGAACTAAAAAAAAATTCTCAGCAGAATTACAAATGGCTGAAAGACACATAAAAAAAGTGCACAATATCTTTAGCCATCAGAGAAATGCAAATCAAAACAACTTTGAAATATCACCTTACACCTGTAAGAATGGCTAAAATTAAAAACACAGATGACAGTTTATGCTGGAGAGGATGCAGAGTGAGGGAAACACTCCTCCTCCATTGTTCAGCCACTCTGGAATGCAGTATGGAGGTTTCTCAGAAAACTGGAAATCAATCTCCGCAAGGATCCACAAATACCACTTTTAAGCATATACTCTAAAGACGCATATTTGCACCCCAAAAGCATAGCTCAACTATGTTCATTGCAGAATTATTTGTAATAGCAAGAACCTGGAAACAACCTAGATGCCCCTCAACTGAGGAATGGGTTAACAATCTGTGGTACATCTACACAATGAAGTACTACTCAGCAGTAAGAAAAAGAAAATGATATCCTAAAATTTGCAGGCAAATGGATGGATTTTGAGAATATCGTCCTTAGAGAGGTATCACAAACCCAGAAAGAGAAGCCTGGAATGTACTCACTCATTAGTGGACTTAAAAAAAAGGACATCATTGAATACAAGGCTAGAACATAGTTAAATGACACAGTGTTTCACTTCTGTATTGATGACCTCTGGCAGGGGTATGGTTTGAGTAAGGTCTCATTTTGTTTAAGGGGTTGGCCGCAGGGAGATTAGTTATGTCCCAGTAGATAAATGAACAGCATGAATGGGCTTTTTTGTAAATGGGAAAATCATAAGAGTGGGTATGAAACTGAAAGGACTGATAACTAAGTTTGATGAGGTGTATAATGTAAAATATATACCAAATAATAAAAAAGAATTTGTATATTACAGGTAAACTCACCTCAAAAGTCCATGACTACTTTATGATTCATTTCAATTTCCTTTACAAAAAAGCTCTTGCCTTCTAAAATAGTTGACTTTACTTCAGATATTTACTACATCTCAGTCACTCTAAATTTGGAAGTATAGAACCAAACTTTTTTTTCAACTATTTTTTTTATTATGAATAAAGAAGTCACATTTTCTATCCCTGTATATCCTTAATCAAAGTCGCTTCCCCATCCCACCACATCAGGTCATTCTCTCTTCTCCACATCTCCCCATCTCCTCCCCAGCATGGGCAGGCTGCAGACAGTCCCAAGGTCCCAAGGTCCCAAGGTCCCAATATTGCTTAGTTCAGCCTCCACTCCTGGAATATCCAGTTTTCTCCTCCCAACATCAAGACTGAGTCAAGTATTCCTCTAGTGGGAGTGGGATCCAAGGAGTCAGTCCAAGGTTATTCCTATCCCAGGCTGTTCTGTGGTTGTGGTTTGAAGCTTGGGCATCCTTTGCTTTGTTTTTGTTTTTGTTTTTGTTTAGAGTCCACTAATAAGTGAGTATATCCTCTGCTTATCTTTCTGGGTTTGTGATACCTCGCTCAGGAGAATATTCTCCAAATCCATCCATTTGCCTGCAAATTTTAGGATATCATTTTTCTTACTGCTGAGTAGTACTCCATTGTGTAGATGTACCACAGTTTGTTAATCCATTCTTCAGTTGAGGGGCATCTAGGTTGTTTCCAAGTTGTTGCTATTACAAATAATGCTGCTATGAACATAGTTGAGCTAATGCCATTGGAGTGTGACTGTGCGTCTTTTGGGTATACACCCAGAAGTGGTATTGCTGGGTCCTTGGGGAGATTGCTTCTCAGTTTTCTGAGAAACCACCATACTGCATTCAAGAGTGGATGAAAAAGCTTACACTCCCACTAACAATGGAGGAGTGTTCCTCTTGCTCCTTACCCTCTCCAGTTTAGGCTGTCATCTGTGTCTTTTATCTTAGCCAATCTGACAGGTGGCAGGTGGTATCTCAAAGTTGTTTCGATTTGCATTTCTCTGATGGCTAAAGATGTGGAGCACTTTTTCAAGTGCCTTTCAGCCATTGGTAATTCTTCTACTCAGAATTTCTTTTTAGTTCTGAACCCCTTTTTTGATTGGGTTATTAAAGCTTTTGGACTCTAGATTCTGGAGTTCTTTATATATCTTAGAGATCAATCCTTTATCACTTGTAGGGTTGGTGAAAATCTTTTCCCATTCTGTAGGCTGTGTTGGCATAGCTGGATGGTAGTGTATAGAAAAAATGCAAATAGATCCAAGCCTGTCAACCTGCAGAAAACACAAATGCAAATGAATCAAGGACCTCAACATAAACCCAGCCACTTGGAACTTCATAGTAAAGAAAGTGGAAAATACGTTTCTACGAATTGACACAGGCGACCACTTCCTAAATATAGCACCAGTTGCACAGACCCTAAGATCAACAATCAATAAGTGGGATCTCCTGAAGCTGAGAAACTTCTGTAAAGCCAAGGACACTGTCAATAGGACTAGAACCAAACTGTCTTAATTTAACGTTAAAATTTTATTTTATAGACATAAACATTTTGCCTACATGTATGTCTGTGCACAATGTGTGACCAAAGTTGAGCCAGAAGAGAGGGTTAGATTCCCTGAAATCGAATTTACAGAAGATTGTGAGCTCTTAGACTAGCTTGTGTTGTACAAAATGTTTAGGCTTTCCACCCATAATCATAGCAGAGAAAAATAAGGTATATATTGTATTTTTAGAACTATAAAAATCTACAGTTCTCCTCCTCTCCTAAAAAGAAATTCTTGCTTATTTTAGGCTAATTGTCGTCTCATTACCCTGTTACTTTTCCAAAGCTTTCTCTCAGACCACTAATCTAGCATTTAATTTTCATCTCTATTTTCATCTTTGTGTCTTATAGGGCACATGCTATTTGTCTTGGGGAAAATCAGAAGCATGTAGATGATGCCAAAAATTTTAGTATCATCATTTTCTATAATATATGCATCTAAACTGAAAATAGTCTGCTGTATTTTCAGATTGCCTCAATTTAAGATAGTTTGGACTGAACTGTGAGTCACAAGTTGTTGAAAATTAATCAATATACTGCTTAGTTTCAAACAAAATTTTAAAACAAAGCCATTTATGATAAATAAGTGAAATGGAAAGGTTAAGATTTCTACTACATGTTATTTTAATTTAAATGATCCTTTAATATTGATTTGCACATGTTAATGACTTGCAAATTGAGTTGTCAAAAACTGCTGCTGTGACCCATTGACCAAGCTTTTAAAGCACTTACAATGAACTCCCTGCAGCTTGAGGCCTCAGAATTTATTACATATATCCAGGGTGAAAAGGCTTTCTGCAGTCTGTCCAAAGAATAGCACTAATGAATACTGTCAGTCTAGCACTTAGTAGATAGTGAACAAGAGGTTAACTTATCTTCTTCAATACTAATTGACTGGTTGAAGAGCTTGACCAGAGGATTAGCTTTCTCCTTTACAGTGGCTCCTTAGTAGAATGGATTACTTCTTTTTACCACTAACTACAGTTAACACCACACTATTAAAACGTAGCCCTATAGAAAAGTTAATTCTACATCAAAATGTTGCATTCTGCAGTCAATAAATTGTCTTTCAACTTCACGTGGAGGAGGAGATTATTCAGCCACACATATATAAGATGATTTAGTTAAATCAAGACTCTTCAAACAGTTTTAAAAGAGGTATTTAGGGATGGGAGGAATGGCTCTGCTGTTAGAAACTTTTGTTCTTGCACAAGATCCAAGTTCTGTTCCCAGCACACATAACAGTCTTTAACTTAAGCTCTGTTATGGGTTCCACTTGTTTCAACAGTCACTGTACACACACACACACACACACACACACACACACACACACACACACACACACACACCACAGATAAAAACACATACTTTTAAAAAACAAAACATATTTCAATCTAGTGCAATTTCTCATGTGATTACTAGTAGCTTCTATATCAGCTCTCTTATATTTAAAAACTAAGGATTGTCATAGCCTTGACTTACAGACTTCCAAATGCATAAGAAATATAAATTCATTGTGTTTGTTTCATATTTAAGATTTCTATACTATTTCTAACTACACTTAATTGTAAATATTGATACATGAAAGAACAAGAAGCAGTTGGAAAAGAGAGAAGGAACAGCAAAATCTTTGCACATAGTTTTACATGTTTTGCCTAATTTAATAAAATTAATTTTTAACTATTCTTCCATTTCCAGGTGATTTCCAATATATACAGCCATGAACTATTAATATCATGAACAAATCTAACTTTTATTCAGTTCAATAATAACTCCCTTGAAATGTCTTAAAAAAACTTATCATGTCTCTTGTGAGTATGGTTATCTTAACAAATCTGCTTACTTCTCTGTGTTTACAAGCTGTTTATAATTTCTTGTTTATAGACATTTTTTTCTGGACTATGTTTTGTATTCTGGACAAGACAAACCTATGTCTTATCATTGTGCTTTACTGAATCCAGTACACACAGTATGTTATTAGAAGCTGTTTAATATCTTCAAAGCCTTTAACATTTTAAGCCTGCTTTTATTATCTTAATCTTCCAATCTTATCTAATCAGAAATAATTTTTGTTTTCTGACATCATCAGCTTTCATTCCCCAAAGACACTGATTGCTTTGAATGTAGTACTGTAAATATTTTAGCATTTCTCAATAATATCTAATATAGCATATATTCTTTGTGGCAGTATTGTTCGTATTGTCCTCATAACCAACCACAATGGTTTGGTAACAACAGCCTTCATATGTGTGCATTGAATAACTTCTCTGTCCTAGATTCTTTATTATGTGCTAGGTAGAGGTTGGGTATGATTAGAAGGCATTATTTAACTGTATAGAAATCTTACAATGTAACCCATTTTTACAATTAATATGCCATATTTAAAATGAATAGAAATAAAGAGAGGAAAAGAAGGAAATAAAGGAGGAAAAATGTAATGGGACATCAGTCTTCCTCATGAGAATATGTTCATTTTGTCACAATAGAAGATTTATAAAAGAGTGTGGTAAATACTCTGACTAATACATGAAAAAATATCATGAATAGGTACACAGGAAACAATGTGTTTGTTTTTATTGAGAAGTTGATATTTAAGTGAAGTTTATTTGTAACAGTGTAGCAGGTGATGGGATTTCAGCATAACCCATAACAAAGAGCTTCTAAAATAGGGTACATATTGATTTTCAGAAAGAACCCAAGTTTGGTTTTAAGCACACAAATTAGGCAGCACACAACTTCCTGTAGCCCCTGGTCCAGTGAGTCCAATAATTCTTTGACCTCTGTAGACATTTGAACATAGAAAACCATAAACAAACATGTACATATTAATAACAGTAAAAAATATTTTTAAGGAGCTTTTTTAAGTTTAAAATGGAGTGGAATTTTTATGGTCAAACAGTACTCCTTCTTCCTGCATTAAAATTTCCGCAGTTATTTCTCATAATTATATCTCAAAACATTGCTGAATATAAGGTGTTTGGACTGAGAAGTCCATGAGCATTAGATGTAAACGTTACTCCTGTCCTTAACTCTTTTTGACCTTGAAAAATGTATTTAAACTTTCAGAGTTACAATGTTATAATAAGGTTAAAATAAAGAAAACAGTAATTAATTGAGCAGGGTAATGTGTGTGTGTGTGTGTGTGTGTGTGTGTGTGTTCCCCATAAATAGTGTATACAGTTTGTACTTTGTAGGCACTATATAAATTGCTCCTTCCTATATGTTTAGAAGCAATGCACATTACTTTCTTCACCAAAAAGTAATTTTTATATTGAATAAGAAAAGCTCTGTGCTTCCAATATATTTTCCAAAGCAATTTTCTCCCATATTAACTATACTTACTATTATTCCCTTTTCTATAAATGCTAAAGCAAGACCACAATTTATCAATCAACAAGAAATTTATTTACTTATTTTCTTCTAATCTACTAATATATACATGATGAAATGTAAGATGTTTCATATGATACAGAGAAGCACATGTCAGTGTTTCTATTTACAATTAACTCATACAGTTATGTAGAAGAATGCAAATGGATGCAAACCTATCAACCTGCACAAAACTCAAATACAAGTAGATCAAGAACCTCAACATTAACCCAGCTACACTGAATGCATTGGCATAGATTTTCCCTATGTGGTATATAAAAAGACATGCAGGGTCTTGTCATCATGTTCTGCAGCACAACCCAAACCAATGATAATATTCTGTATTGTATGGGTGGCTCTACACAATTTCCACTAACAGTTTAAATGGCTATTATCCACATCCTGTACTGGGTTTTTTGTTTGATCTGAAGCTCATTAGATTTACTATATAATTTTGTTAAAGGAACATAGTATCTGTCTTGTAAATACTTATTTTTATACATATAGACTAATACATCTCTCAAAAAGTAAGGTTACTTGCCATAGATGATAATTAATATAGAAGATCTGATTTAGGCAATGTGGGGAGAATAAGAGACCATGGAATGTTAAATACCAAACTGAACATTTATATCACACTTACTCCCTGTAAAGTTCAGGGATCATTATTGAAAAAGGAATAAAAAGAAAGTGGAAGATGAAAGAGCCAAACACAGTATATGATTCCAGCAAAGCTGAGTTTTCTAAACATGAGAGGGTTGTTGCACACATGAACTCAAAACTGTGATGATTGCATACATAAGGTCAAACCAACCACTCCCAGAATGAGACTCGATAAGTCCTATTCTTATCTGTTACCATATTGCTATGACAAACACCATGATCAAAAGAAACTTGTAAAGTAAAAATCAATTTGTCCCACATTTAAACATCACAGTCTATTATCTAGGAAAGTCAGGGTAGAAACTCAAGGAAAAGGCCATGGAAGAACACTGTTCAACATGTTGCTCCTTAGCTTACTCAGGCATCCCTTTTACACAAACCAAGCCTAACAGCCTAGGGTTGCCATGGCCCCAAGGAGCTAGGTTCTCCCACATCAATCACTAATCATGCCACAAATTCTCCTAAAAACTAATCTGATGGAGGACATCCCTCAATAGATAGTTTCCTTTTCAAGATGTGTTCAAGTTTGTGTCAAGTTGATAAAAACAAACCAGAACAACAGCTGAGGAAGTATTTGCCACTGATTGCTGTGGGAGTGAGATTCAGATTTATTTAGGGTTGTGTTTTGTGATAAACTATCCATGCTCCAATATAAGGTCCTATACCTATGCATTTAGCAATATTACTAAGTAACCTCTATAAGTTTAAACAGAGTTCATGAAATTGAAAGGAAAGATGACAGAAGAATAGGTAATGGAAAAAAGGGAAGAAAAGAAATGGTAGGTTTTATCAACACATTACATGTGTATGTGAGATTATCAAATAATAAAAATAAATAAATATATATATAAAGCTAAATTTTTTAAGGTTGATAAATCTAATTTGTAGGGGTTTGAAATATTAGGCCACAGGATTTAGATTGTATTAGAAAGTACTTAAATATTTCATCTCTAAATTAAGTATATCTTCAGTTCTCTGTTGCAAAATAGATATTTTAGGGGGACAGCAAGGTGGCTCAGTGAGTAAAGGTATTTGCCACTAAATTCAATCCTTAGATACTCATAGTTGAAAGAAAAAATAAGGCTTTAATAAGTTGTCCTATTATTTCCATATGCACACCATGACACATATTCATGTCAAACATATCTCCATACATCCATGCAAACCCACACACCAAGAGGAAAGAGAGGAGAGAGAAAAAGAGACATTAAATAGATGCAATATTTACAACAGAGATACAATTTCAAAATAAAGAAAAAAATTGGTTTATAATATACAGTAATATTGATGAACAGTATCATGAATGATTATTATGCTCTTATTTATAGCTATAATAAAATTAAGCAACAAACACATTTCACATTTGCCTTTCATCTTATTCTACAAAATATTTGTAAATTATGCTCATTTTTACTTTCTTCTTGCTTAACAGAAAGATTTGTTGATCTGGCTAATATGGAACTGTTAACAGATGATAAGTTTATAATCACTTAAAGCATCAACACAACACTCTTGATTCTTCAAGTATCATTAAAATAATCCTCTAACAACACTATAATGTGTTAGTTAGTAGCACATGTAATTGTGAGTCTTTGATATTTATCAGTGGACCAATATCTTCAAATGGCTCCACTGTCCCATCTAATCAAGGTAGGGAATTGCTAAAGTGATGTATAAGCTATGTATGTCACTATCAACACTGCTTACACTGGGGAGAGCATGCTAAAGATCCCAAGCAATATGCAGTACTCTTAAACCAATTCAGCATGTGATTTATTTAATCTAAGAGCACAGGAAATATAATTTCAGATCTAAGTTGTTAAATTAACTTCAGTAAAACATCAAATTTATTTTTTAAAAGTCTCAATATTTTATGATAAACATCTACAAAGAGAATAATTGCACTGCACATCAGTGATTGCAAGTTCCTTTGCTGAGTGCTAACTTGTAGACAAGTTTATTTCTACCTCTATACAACAAGCATGTTTTTACTATGAAATCACAAATTGCTCTGAAGCATTATTATCACTCACTAATGTATTAGGTTTGACAAATAATATATTTATTTTCCAACAGTATTAGAATTTGGCATTCAATTTCTAGTCTTCTCTGGAAATGTGAATTATATATTCATTATACAAACTCTGAGCAATCTGAAATGGAGGACTATCAAAATATATTGCGGTAATATATATGAGGGTTGTGAAATGTATCATTTGTTTACACTCAGTTAACCTGTGTCTGTCTCAGGTAATATAATATGGACCATCAAGCTTTGAAGAAGAGAACTATAGTTCTTTTTTATCTTTAATTTACTGTTTTGCTTTTGAGAATTTACCTAAATTGCATTTACTATTTAATGCTGAACTGATTCTGTATTGAATAATCTTGATTAAATGATAAATCTTTTAGTTCTTGAAATTCATGGCTCTTTACAAGGTTTGTGTGTGTGTGTGTGTGTGTGTGTGTGTGTTGACATAAACATATAGTTGACTAAACAAAAAGCAATAAGCATATAATATAACTTTTATTACCAATCATAATCGCCAGTTTTCAATGAGAATTTAATATGTAGGATTCAGAATAATTAGAAACTGAATAGGAGGAAGTTTAGGCATGGCTTTCCAAGAAAGAGAGAAAATTAACATTCTGCTACAGTGAAAGTGGTAGCATGCAGTATCTGAAGAACCTGGAGATTATCTACATTCTATATCTAAGATAAAGGAAATATGAAGATGTATTAATAAAAAAAACATGAAAATACACCTTAACCAGTAGCTATTGAAGATGAAATGCTGTATGGTGATGAGTTACAGTGTGATAAACAAAGATTTGGACTCAAAGAAGCAGCAATAAAAATACAAACCATGGGAGGCCTTAGCTTCTCAGAGGAGTAAGTAGGGTTAGGGGAATGGTGGGGAAAAGGAGGGAGAAGTATGGTTAGTGTATAAAATGTAAAACAACTTTTAAGTAAAAGGAAGAATACAAACCTCTCTCTACTTGTACTACTTATATTTACTGGGTCTACGAATTTGGACAGTTTCAGAATTTTCATTAGTGCTATAAGGATGCATGTTTATATTGCATAGTGTTCATAGTGAACAATCAAAAATAGAAACAAATTCTGTGGGAGAATTAGAGTGGTCCCATTTTTTTTTCTCAAGAAGTTATGTTTTGCTAGGTTTCCTTAAGAATCACTTCAGTAAAAAGCATGCTGACTCAACTCTTTCATGGACTTCTAATTATATTGGAAAGGGCAACTGAAGAAGCAGTTTTCACTCATCTAATTAAGTAGGAAATTCATAAAGAGTTCAATTAACATAGATTCTAAATATAAAAAACCCATAAAATATGTTAGTTAAAATGTCAATCTATACACAATTTTAACACAAATTAGTGAAAAGGTGAATCCACACAAATTTTAAGGTTTATTTCAACACTGAACTTCAGCTTTCCCTTACAAGTTTTAAAAATTACAAATAATATACACAACTATATTTACTGTCCTATAAATTGTATTTAACAGGCTAGAAATTAAGAATTGCATAAACACAAAAACATACATAGTAGATTTATTTGCCAATGAATATATGAATTTAATTCTGTGTAAAAAATTTTAGCCATTGTATAAATATGAGTACCCTAGAACTATTGGGAAAAAAAGTTTTGATAAAAATCAATAACCTGAAAACTCCAATTCTAGAAAGTAAAACAAAACATAATCTCACTAGTAATCAAAATTATAAGCATATTTTCAAACATTCAAAATGAACAAGAATATTTATCTGAAAATATTGTTTTGAAATGTGTTTTCAAGGTATTACAATATTTTTATTTATAAAATAAAGTCATTTATGTCCACGCATCCCCTTGTTCCAACTCCCTTTCCCCTCGGGAGCCCTTTCTGTCAGCGTTCAGCCTTCCTCCTCCCCATCCCCCCCATCCCCTCTCCAGAAATGGCCAGAGGTCCCTAGCATTCACTCAAGGCAAGTCCTATTTTCTCATCTTAATATCAAGACTGGGTTAAGTGTTCCTATGTTGTAGTAAGTTTCCGGGCCCATTTGGCGTCGGAGTTTGTAACCTGGTGGGCACAGTGAAGGTTTTGACCTGATGTGCGGCAGCTTTTTTCTCCCCAAAAAATGAATCAGATGCTTATATTACTTCATGCTGTTTGGCCCATATATTAAGCACATTACTAGCTAGCTCTTTCATCTCAATTCAACCCATTTACATTTATCTTCCCACCACGTGGCCCATACATCTACATGTATGTCTTTTTCAGGGGTCGGATGGAGATTGACTAACTCCACCCTTTCCTATCTGCCTGCCCTCTGATTCTCCACCCACTTCTACGGTGCTGTACATAGGCCAAGACAGTCCTTTATTTACAGCGTACAAGAGAATATTTCCACCACATTTCCTCTTTTCTGTCTAATTAAAATGGAAGGTTTCAATTTCCATATAGCAAAATTACAACAGAACAGCTCTCAAGCAGGAATTACAGTCACAATATCTAGTCTATTTGTATTCACAACATTAAAGAGAATATTCCATTATCTACCTTATCATTGTGAGTCTAAAGTTTCATATTTAATATACTTTTTAAACTAAAAGTAACTATACCTATAAATATTAAACCTTCAACCACATCAAAGACCACAGAAAGATATATTATTATGTAAATAAACAGAAAGTGCAAGCAACTTCCAAAGTCTAGAAAATGACAGAGATGACCCATGTCTGCCTGGACAGTCATCCAAAGTTCCTTTGTAATGTTGGGGCACCATCTTCAGCCTTTATGGCCCAAAGTCTCTGTCATACTTTTTAGTGATGCAGGAAATCTGACACAGTCCATCAGTCACTTCTTGTGTTCAGAGGATGTCTGGCAATGTTTTCTGCAAAACAGGAACCCGAAGGACCATCTCGGCTTGTTCTGCCAAAGTTCAGAGGTCACTTTCCTATGGAACCTGCATGTTCAGTTTATACAGCATACTGTCAAGCAGTCAATATCAGAACAGTTTCTTGTTCAGAGGCTAACTGTTGCCACAAAGTAAATTCCACATGAAGTTTCTTCAATGCCCATCCTTTTCCTGAAATATATTGGAGATACCAGGAGCAGACCTGTCTCACTGTCCAGAAAAGTCTAAGTTCTTAAAATAATTTAAATGCCACATTCTGCATGTCTTTGAAGTGTTTGAAGACTACCTGTCTAACTGAAATATATCTTTGCATACTACAAAAACCTAACTAACATGATTATAAGTTTGGTTATCATAGATGACTATTAATCTGCATTTCTCAATTACATATTACAATTTTATGAGTTACATCAGCATCATACCTTAATCAAGAGTAGAAAAATACATACAGCATAACAAAATTAACCTTAAGTTTATATCAATGAATCAAAATCCACTTAATTTTTCTAATCATTTCTATATCATATCTTCCTCTGCCCCCTTTTTTTTAAGATTGACTATGACCATTAACCATTTATAATGAAAACAAACATTAATAAGAATATTTTAGGGAAATTGGGTGTAGTTTTCCTTCTTTTACTGCTTTCTGCTGTCAAAGGATGTTGATCTCATGGGGTTTTGAAGCTGGATCATCTCAACTGGCCATCTTGGAAGCTGATTTTCTCTTCAGAGAATTTCAGGTGGCCTTGGCAAATGAAACCACATTTGCCTAGAACCAGTCCACAAGTTTTGATCTTTTGTGGAGACAAAAGCAGAAACTCTTTTCCCAAGTAACATATTCTTATAAACAGATTTTTAAGTCAAGAAATCTTTAAAATATAAGTATTGGTTTATCTTAGCAGCCTTAGCAATCAATTGTCTCTCTGCAATTAGCTCATTAAAAGTTAAAAAATTAAAAGAAAACTCAATAACCCTAATCCAGTCTCTTTGTTTATCTGCCATCTTCATGTGGCCTTTTTATCTATATTTCCTTATTTCTCTTTCTTAAAGGGTTTCTTTACTTTTTTTCCCCTCTCTCTCTCTGAAGCTTATGCATATTTTACATACATTGTCCCCTGTTTAGAGGTTTTGTGAGTCTAAATCTGTCTTATTGAGAATTCTTAATCATTTTCTAATCCAAAGAGCTTTTAAAATGTCAGTATCACTTTCATTTTTGACTCCGCCCCTTTTGGAGGCTTTTCAATATGGCAGAGGATACCGCTGCAACCCGAGAGGACTCAGAAAATGCTGCTAAAAGAAAAACCTTTTTTAACACTGTTTCCCTTCTGTTCAATATAAGCAGAAACCTTAAATCAATCACACTTATGCCAAGCCTTTCACAAAACGTATGAGTTTAAGCTGTGCGCCACAGATGCTCCATTTTTAAATTCCTGCCTGAACATCACGCTGTCTCTGTACCATAAATCAGTTCAAATACGCAATTCAGAAAGCCGCTTTTGGCTCTGTTTCAGTGATCTAGAACGTTCTTTAAGCTGTTTAAACTTTCTCAGGCTTTCTGTGGGTGTTTGGCCCCACATTGGGAAGCCATAAGTTATAGAATGTTTCCCAGCCCATTTGGGTCCAGAGGTTTGTGTCTGTTGTGGCGGCAGTTTGGAACCTGGTTAGCGCAGCTTTTGTCCCCCAAAGAAATGAATCAAATGCTTATATTACTTCATAGTGTTTGGCCCATATCTTAAGCACATTACTAGCTAGCTCTTTCATCTTAATTCAACCCATTTCCATTTATCTTCCCACCATGTGGCTCAGCCCGTAGCTGAGCCAGTACCTCTACATGTTTGTCTTCTGTGGGGGTCAGATGGAGACTGACTAACTCCACCCTTTCCTAACTGCCTGCCCTCTTATTCTCCGCCCACTTCTATGGTGCAGTGCATAGGCCAAAACAGTCCTTTATTTACAGCATACAAGAGAACATTTCCACCACATTCCTCTAGAGGAAATGCACTCCGAGGTGCCAGTCCATGCATAGAAATACAGTCTGAACCCTCTCCTTGAGTCTCCACATGCTGCTCATATAAGTGGACAGTTGCCTATCCTTGGAGGACTTAGTTCCTTTTCCTGAAGGTTCCCCAGTGGCTGATCTTGATTCAATGAGATCCCTAGAGCTCCAGCCAGCCATCACTGTGAGAATTTTCCTCATAAACCCTATCCTCTTGCTTATATAAAGTCTCCTCCCCTGCCATCAGCTGCACCAGGGACTCAGCCCAGTGCTCAGCCATTTATCTTTGCCTCTATCTTTATTCATTGTTGGATGTCAGTTCTGTGGTGGCACTTAGCGTAGCTATTCATTTGGTTATAGGGGAAGTCCTATTTAGGTAACACCTTTGCTATTGGTTGGAGACCTGGCCAGGGACATCCTGTGAGTTCTTGTAGGTTACCATAGCACCTAGTCTTTTTTCAATCCCACATTGACTTCCTGTATTACGATCTCCATCTCTTTTTTTCCTCCCTCCTTGTTATTTCTGTCACTCAACCTTCTCGTTCTCTTGTGATTTGTTCCTACTTCTTCTTGGTTTCAACCCCTTATGCTCCCAATTAGCAAAGGAGATCTTCTCTACTTTCTCTTCAGGGGACTCCCTGGAAGTCTTACCTTCCTTCTGGTCCCAAGCTGCTCAGGGGTTGTGCTTTGCACCTTGGGTGTTCTTTGCTTTTAGTCTAAAGTCCACTAATGAGTGAGTACATCCTCTGCTAATCTTTCTGGTTTTGTGTTACCTTGCTCAGGAGGATATTCTCCAAATCCATCCATGATAAACAAAAACTCAAAACCTAGAAATAAAGAAAATTTCTCATCATCCTCAACACATATTTAAACAAACAAACAAATAAAGCAACCAATAAAAAACAATGCTAATAAAATCAGTGAGAAAAACTGGATATGTTGCTTTCCAGTCTGCAATAAGAGGTGAATAGCTACGCCTACCATGTCTATTGAGCACTGTTTTGTACTATACTAGACAATTACACAAGAAAATGAAAAAAATATGTAAGCAGGTATCCAAGTGAAAAAAACATCATTTTTATGTTGCAAATCTCTATAAATATCTCTAGTCACAGATATCATGGTGACGTAAATATGCAGAAAATCCTAAAATATAAAAAGTGTTGATGAGTTTAGCAAATCTATAGAATACAAGATCTCCATAAAGATGTAAATGTATTTCTGCCTACTAATAATGAATAACCAAAAAACAAAACTTAGAAACTATTCTACTTTAATATTAAAAGAATAATAAAGTACTAGTATTAATATGCTTAAGAGAAAATTTAAGAAACACAATATTTATAGCCTTAAAGTTATTTAAAGACTTTCAAAAAATAAAGTTTGAAAATATTTATCAGAATAACCATGTTTATAGATTTGATGTCTTAATATTGTGGCATGGTAATAGTATTTGAATTGACTACAGATTTGATTTGAATTGTATTAGAACCCTGACTGATGTCTGTGTATAATTGGCAAACTGGTTCTTAAAGTCATCAGGAATTTAGAGGGACATAGTAGTATAATACTGAAAAATGAGAAAAATAATATTCTCTTTGCTTTTAAAACTTACTACAATGAATGTTAGTATAAATGTGTCACAGTGACAATAATAACTCTTCCCAGCAATTTGTCTATTTAATCTAAGTTACTTAATTTATCTTCTCATGATTGCTTATAGTATAATTATATGATTCATTTATTTTCAGGAATATCATTTTTACCTCTTTTATCTATGATCAAAATAATTTGAATATTCTATTTTCTTGACAAGTAAATTCTCTTGATTTTATTGATTTTATTTTTCTATATGTTTTCTATTTTATCAGTCTTTGCCTTTTTATTATTTTATAATTTATGTATAATCTATCTTCAAGTATAGAAACTTACTCCATAAACTTTAGTAGTAAAAGTATGGTTCTCATTATTGTGTTTTGATTCAATATCTTAATAAATCCTGTTCTAAAATCTAGAAATTTAAAATCCATTTCATGATAAATTAATATTTCCTAACTCTGTAGTAACTTTTATGAAGATCTTCACATAAAAGACTAAAATTTTTGACAATGTAAATGAAATTTTTGGCAGTAATTCAGAAAAAGAAAAGCTGTTCTATCACTAGTACTATCAAGAAACTACTATTCTAGGCATAGTGGCACAGGACTGTAATCTCAATATTCAAGTATTTGGATCATGATTTTGAGGCCAGCCTGGGCTGTATAAAAAATTTCAGTGTAGTCTAGGCTACACAGTGAAACTCTGCTTTAAAATGCTGAGGGTAAAGATATATAATTCAGTAGTAGAATGCGTTGCTTTGCACCAAGACTTGGGTTAAACTCCTAATGCCAAGAAACCCCAAAAGCTGCCACTGCTCCTCTCAGCACTAACAGAGTTTACACAAACCCTTTATCTTGTGCTTTTTCTAACTGTAGGCTTCAATATGTCCCAATTTTAATATAGCAAGTACTATCATTACAGTCCTCAAAGACTCCTCAATTTCAGGATCCTTAGCAACTCATCCTCATACTTTTTAAGCTGTTCCTTGAATTCTGATATAAGAAATTGACCCCCAGTCTTGTGGTTGAATGATGGGAAACAACTACCTAAAGATAGTAGCTCTGATCACCACAGCAACTTCAAGTTTCATATTTAGCTCACAGAAATTTAGACACACAAATTCAGAGCCTGCTACCATTTGTAATCAGATGTTGGTTCTACTTTCTCTCATAGAAGCAGTTCCATGTAAGGTTGGCTTGACTATGAAGCCAATCTCCCACAGCCACATGCACACACACACACAGACACACACACACACACACACACAGAGAGAGAGAGAGAGAGAGAGAGAGAGAGAGAGAGAGAGACAGACAGACAGACAGACAGAGACAGAGAGAGAGACAGAGAGAGACAGAGACAGAGAGAGACAGAGACAGAGACAGAGACAGAGAGAAAGGATATAATGAAGTACGGCCATCTAGCACATGTACCTGCAGCTATTTCTTTTTGTTTTCTTGACACAAAGTTGGAAGAGGTCATTTCTCTTTGCTTGGTTACTTAGGAACCTCTTGGAATAAACTGAACACAGAACAATGATAGTTTTATATTCTTTACAGATGAAATGGCTATGTTATATATGATTGTGCTTAGTGAAGACTGGTTCATTTTACTAAGTTCAATGACAAAAGAAGACCCAGTAAGGGACACATGCAGTTAAACTTTCCAGTCAGTGGATTCCATGTCAAACAGGTGGATCTATCTGTCTACTTTCTTATTCCTTTGATCATTACTGAAGATGTACCATCTGACATTCATTGATTTGTGTCCTCAAGGCTATGTTAATAACATTATCTTTACTATGTCAAAATGAGACTCCTTAGAAATAAAATTATTAATTATTAAAGATAGTTAGATATGATGAGGTCATAGTGGAGAAAAGCAGCTTCCTCAATAATATGAGCAGTGACTTTTTCAAAAAACTATTGTGTGAAGACACAGAGACAGTGAAAAAAGAACATGAAATAATGACAAAGAATGGAGGCAAGCTGTGACATATCCAGACACTTGGAACTACCAGAGCTAAAGGAAAAAGAAAGGTCTAGCCCACAGAAACTTCACAGCAAGAATTTTTATTTAAGATGAGAAGCCTCTAGAACATAGATGGAATAAATCTGTTTTAATCCACTGAGCTTATAGTACTTCATTACAGCTTCCCAAAGAAATATATATATATATATATATATATATATATATATCTTTTTTTGTACTACAGGACTGCAGAAGTTTATTACATCACTGGTATCCAAAAACATAAATGCAGGTAACTGATTTCTCCTCTACAAATACTAATGGCACAACACAAAGACTTGCTAGCATGTCTTTATCCTTTACTGAGCTCCAGGCATTATTAATAGACATGAATTTCCTTCAGTTTCTAATTTCTTTGAGGAACTACTGTTGTACTCATGAAGAAGGTAGTCATTGAAACATTCACTTCCCCTAGAGATTTAGCAGGAAACTTAATTGGGGTGTATAGTAGATCTCTCAAAATACTCCTATTTATGTTCAAATATGGTAAATAAAATCCCCATTGGGTCTTTATTATTGACAATGATACTTATTAATATATACTTCATATTGTTGCTTCTTGAAAATTTCACCACATTTTGAAAATTATTTTTACTCTCCTCACAAACTCCTACAGCTACCTATATATGTCCTTATACATTTAAATTTTTGTGTTCTCTCTCTCTCTCTCTCTCTCTCTCTCTTTCTCTCTCTCTCTCCCAGTAAGTTCAATTTGTTCTCTTAATGTGTTCTTAGATATGCGGCCTTCCACTGGAGCATGATCAGGGTACACAGGTAGATAAAACTGGCCTAACCTTTCCAGCAGCTAGCAATTGTCAGTAGCTCCTCAGCTAGGGGTGAAACTTCATTCTCAACTTTCCTGACCATGCTGAGATTTATTCTGGCTTGAGCTTTCACAGGTTTTGTGCTTGCTGTCAAAACTGCCATGAGTTCACACATGCCCTGCTATGTCCAAAAGTTCCTGTTTCCTTGTAGTAATCAGTAATCTCTGGACCCTACAATCTTTAGCCTTCTCCTTCAGCAACAAGAGCAGAGCACATTTTTAAAAAGTCATTTAAGACACACATCTTCTGTACCAATGTAACCTATATGTCATTCCATTTTTTTGAAACCAATCATTAAATTAATATATTTTATAACTACCTCATTGTGAGATCCTTCTCTGAGAAATTGCTTCTTTATCTTCCTGGGGAAATACTTACCTTATAACCTAAATGTAAAAAGTTATCTTCAAAGCTTGATGGCACTAAGAAATCAAGTATAGCATATGACCTAAAACTAATCCAGAATAATACATGTTTCCTACAATTAGTAAAGCTAAGAGGAATCAGGTAGATGACTTAGTATGTTTACTTCTTAAGCATGAGGACCTAAGTTCCATCCTTAGACCAAATGTAAAAGTGTCAGATATAGTGGAATGTACTTGTAATTATAGCAGTGCTACCTGGAGAATCTCTGAGGCTTGCTGGCAAGCAAGTCTAGCCAATCTGGTTCAATGAAACTTTCTATTTCAAGTAAATAAATGAATCAATAAATAGAAAACAATTGAGGAACCCAACTTTGTCCTCTACAAGCATGTGCCATATAAGTGCATGAGCATACCCCCTACTACTCAGATTTACAAAGAAACAGGGATGGCTTCTAGCAGTCTAATTCAACATCATTTATTAGTAGGTCTAAATAATTATGCACACTAAATGTGCAGGTAGTATGCTTTGGTTACCTCAAAGTCTGCAGAATTATTTTTTTAAAGATATTATTGTCTGTATAATCAATATCCATTTGTTGTTATACATAGTTTGTACATTTTATTTTTGAAATCATAATACAATTACATTTCTCCTATCCATTTCTTCCTGCCAAAGCCTCCCACAAAATCCTTCTTGCTCTCTTTTAAATTAATGGCTTCTTTTGTCATTATTATCACATGCAAATATATTCTTAATATAACCTGCTCAAACTGTTTAATATTACTTGTATGTTTTGAGGGGAGAACATTTGGTACTGAATATTGCTCTTCTCCAGGAAACATTATCTCTCCCACTCTTAGCATTACTCAGTTGGCTGGAGATCCTTGTGTAAGGCTGAGGTCTTGAGTGGCTTCTCTCAAATTGAAATGTTATATTGGTGAGACTTTATTGGTATAGCTTCTGGCATTACTAAGAGACACAGTTTCACAGTAAACTCCCTGAATATTTGGTTCTTAAAAAATCCCAACCTCTCTTTTGATATTTCCCCAGAAACTTAGGTTTAGAAGTGTTGTACAAATAAAATAAAATAAAAAGATTTCATACTACTTTTGTGATGCTACATATAATATACAGGATTTGGTAACATACTATGTAAGCATTCCCCAATAAGCTACACCCATAGTCCTTGGCTCATTGACATAAATTCTTAGGATATATGCTAAGCTGTCCTTGATCTCAAGATCCCATATCTATGAAAAAGTTCCCAAATGTTGTTAGTGGAAGCATGGAACTGTAATTTTTTTCATTCCAGTTTCCTAGGAATGCCAAATTCTCCATTCTATTTTTCAGATTTTGCTGTTTTGTTTATTGGCTCTAATCTTTAATAGCTTAACGATTTAGGAAATTCCTAGAAGATATATCTTAGAGATTCTGGTTCATATTTCTGCTTTTTTTTCTTACATTTTTATGTAAGATTCTAAACCTGTCATATCCAGGATGATTAGACATCTATAAACCCTGTATGTTCTTTCTCTGGGATTAGGAGATTGAAAATTTGTTTCAATGTTATGTGTCTTGCCTTCAGCCTTCTGTTCAGATTATCTCACTCATTATTTCCAGAAACTTTGAAAATTTTCTTAAGGAAAAAGTGACCCAGAATGCATGTGAGCTTTTATAATAAGCCCCTTTTCTCCCAAGTCACTTTAGAGAATCTAGTTCTCCTCAATCAGATAGTATTGTATCAGTTTTCTAACTGCCCAAGGAGGAATAATTGAGAACACTAAACTTTTTTAACATAATATAATTGACAAAAATTCTTTAATGATTTTGGCTTCTCCCTTTTCTATAGAATGAAGAAAAACCCTTTAATCTACTACACAAGGATTCTATCTTCTTTGAGAAAATCTTAGCTATCTCTGTAGTCTGTTGCTGCTCTCCTTTGTAATAGTTTATATCAAATGCCTTTGATTTGGAATGTACTATGTAGGTGCTACAATCTCCCTTCTGGCCTAGCCCTATTTTGCTTTCATGACCCAAATCAAGCTATCATTCTCCAACTCCAGAAGATTTCCAAGCTTTAGGCTTTGCCTGTCCCATATAAACTAGCCCAGAGACAGCCAATAATCTCACATAGAAAGAAAAACTAGCAAAATAAGTCCATATGGTAGGTATCATTATAAAAAGACAAATAATATGAAAAGCCCAGACAGTATATCTAACCCTAATTCCACCAGTTCTACACAAGAATTCTCCAATGAGAACTATCTAGATAAACTCGAGGACAAAAACTACACACAAGAAGTCAAAAATTACCAAAGCATTCAAGTAAATTAAAAAGCAAAGAGCAGAGTCAAAGGTGAGCTGATTCCACCTCCTGGGCCATAGTCTGGAGAATTCCTCTCCAGGATCGGGCTCATACCCAAGGGTCTGATCTTAGACTTGTCCCAGAAGAAGGCTCTAGGCCCTTCCAGGCTGGGCCCTGTCCCCAAGGTGAACTGAGTCATCAGACAAGGACTGAGAGTATTGAAACTCAGTCCTTATCCAGAGCAGAGACAAAGAAGGCCATAGGCCATTCCCAGCTGGGCCCCAATTCCAGGACAAACTTCGTCATTAGACAAAGACCAAGGCCTTTGAAACTCCACCCCAATCCAGAGAAGAGTCAAAGGTGAAGAGATTCCACCACATGGGCCACAGACCGAAGAATTCTTCTCTGGAATCAGGCTCACACCCAAGGGTCTGATCACAGACTCATCCCAGCAGAAGGCTCTAGGCCTTGTCTGACTGGGTCCCATTTCCTGGGTAAACTGCACCATCAGACAAGGACTGAAGGTCTTGGAAATGTGATCCTCTGTCCAGAGCATAGTCAAAGATCTTACAGCCCCCTTGCTCAGAGTAGACAGGAGACACACAAGCCCTATAGCAACAACTGACTAGGAGCTGACTGATTGTGAAACACTGAAGCCATGGGCAGATGCCTGTGCAAGAATACATATAACAATATAAAGAACAACAAGGCAACACCAGAACAACTGCAAGGCCTGAACAGAGCAATGAAAAGGGATCAGAAGGAAACAACAGCAAAAACATCTTTATGAAGATTATTGAAGCCTTCAAAGAGTATATAAAAAAAATCCCTTAAAGAAATAGAAGAATATACAAACAATAATTGGGAAAGATGAACAAATCCTGGAAAGATAACTAAGAAAATGAAAACCAAAAAAAAAAAATTGAAAGAAACATTTCGGGAACTAAAAAGTGAAATAGAAGCAATAAAAAAGGCAAAAAATAAAGCAAAGTGGAAATAGAAATCCTGGAAAAAATGGCTGTAACTGCAGGTTATGCAAACATAATCATAACCAACAAAATCCAAGAGATAGAAGATAGAATATTTGAAGTGGAAGATTCAATAGCAGAAATAGATACATGAGTCAAAGAAAACACTAAAACCAAAAAAGCCTTATGTTATCACAAAATGTTCAGGAAACAGTGGACAATAGGAAAAGACCTAACCTGAGAATAATAGGAATAGAAGAAGAAGAAGAAGAAGAAGAAGAAGAAGAAGAAGAAGAAGAAGAAGAAGTATTCCAGCTCAAAGGCACAGATAATGTATTCAATAAAATCATAAAAGATTTTCCTAACTTAAAGAAGGAAATGCCTATAAAGGTACAAGAAGCTTAAAGAACATCAAATAGATATGACCACCCAAAAACGTCCACTTGTCACATAACAATCAAGACACAAAACATACAGAAAAAAAATTAAAAGCAGCAAAAGAAAAGGACCAACTTACCTATAAAGGCAGACCCATCAGAATAACTCTTGAATATTTAATAGAAATAATGAAAGCAAAAAGGTTTTGGTCAGAAGTTGTACAGACACTGAAAGAGCAAGGCTGCCAAATAAGACTACTGTACCCATCAAAACTATCAGTAGCCATAGATGGAGTAAAAAAGATATTTCATGAAAAAGTCAGACTGAAACAATACCTATCTACAAATCCAGCCCTTCAGAAAGTATTAGAGGGAAAACGTTAAACTAAGGACCCCAGATATACCCATGAAACCACAAACAATCAATAACACCACAGAAGAATAACCCAGAGAAAGGAAATAAAACAATTTACCACCAAAAATAGCAGGAAATTTCAATCAGTGGTCAATAATATCCCTTAATTTCAATGGATTCAATTCACCTATAAAAAACCACATACTAACATGATTGATACAAAAAAGAAGCCATCCTTATGCTGCATACAAAAAACATACCTCAACCTCAAAGACAGACACAGTCTCAGAGTTAAGGCTTAAGAAAAGATTGTCAAAACCAGTGACCCTAAGAAACAAACTGGGGTTTCCATCCTACTATCTAACAAAGTAGATTTTAAGCTAAAATCAACTAAAAGGGACCAAGATGAAAATTACTTATTCATCACAGGGAAAATTGGCTAAGATGAAATTTCAATTCTGAATATTTATGCCCCTAATATAACAGCACCTATCTATGTAAAAAAAATATTAAAGCACAAATCCCATATCAACTCTCAAACCTTAATAGTGGAAGACATACCCCACATTCACCCTTCCATAGGTCAACCAGATAGAGACTGAATAGAGAAATAAGGAGTCAAACAGAAGTTATGATGCAAATGGAATTAATGCATATGTACAGAAGTTTCTACCCAAACACAAAGGAATATACATATATCATAGCACTACATGAAATATTTTCTAAAATTGACCACATAATTAGTCATAACGCAAATAGCAATAGATACAAAAAAGTGGAAATAGTCTCTTGTATCATATCTGACTAACAGGGCCTAAAGTCAAGAGTTCAACAACATGAAAAATTACAGAAAGTCTACCATCTCATGGAAACTAAACATCAATCAAGTGAACCACCTCTGGGTCAAGAAAGAAATTAAGAAAGAAATCAAAGACTTTCTGGAATTTAAGAAAATGAATCTACAACATACCCAAACTTGGGGGACATAATGATGGCCATCTTAAGAAGAAAATTCATAGCTCTAGATGCCTATATGAAAAACCTAGAGAAATCCCACACTAGAGACCTAGCAGCTCAGGTGAAAGCCTAAGAACAATTTGAAGTAAACACACTTAGAAGGAGTAGATGGCAGGAAATAATCAAACTTAGAGCTAAAATCAATACAATTGAAACAAGAAGTACAATGCAAAAAAATCAATGAATCCAAGAGTTGGTTTTTTGAGAAAGTCAACAAGATAGATAAGCCCTTGTCCTAAATAGTCAAAAAAGAGAGAGAGTGTCCAAATGAACAAAATCAAAAAAGAAAAGGGCGACATAACAACAGACCCCCAGGAAATCCAGAAAATTTTCAGATCAGACTTTGAAAATCTCTATTCCACAAAAATGGAAAACCTAGAAGAAATGGACAGCTTTCTGGACAGGTACCACCTACCAAAATTAAATGAAAATCAGATTAATTACCTAAACAAGCCTATAACCCTTAAGAAAATTGAAGCTGTCATTAAAAGCCTCCCCAAAATTAAAAGCCCTGGTCCAGATGGTTTCAGTGCCAGACATTCAAAGAAGACTTACTACCATTACTCCTCAAACTATTTCACACAGTCAAAACTGAAGGAATATTTCAAAATTCCTTTCATGAGGCCACAGTTATCCTAATACTCAAGCCACTCAAAGACACCACAAAGAAGGAGAGTTAAAGAACAATTACCCTCATGAATATTAATGCTAAAATTCTCAACCAAATTTTGGCAAACTATATGTACAAACATATGAAAAATATCATCTTCTGCCTCCCCAAAAATGAAAGCTCTGGTCCAAGTGGTTTCAGTGCAGAATACTACCAGACATTCAAAGAAGAATTATTACCATTACTACACAAACTATTTCACACAGTAGAAACTGAAGGAATATTGCCAAATTCCTTTTATGAGGCCACAGTTATCCTAATACCCAAGCCACTGAAAGACATAACAAAGAAGGACAACTACAGACCAATTTCTGTCATGAATATTGATGCTAAAATTCTCAACAAAATTTTAGCAAACCGCATACAAAAATATATAAAAAATATCATCCACCAGGACCAAGTAGGCTTCATCCTAGAAATGCAAGGGTGGTTTAACATACAAAAAACTGTGAACATTATCCAACATACAAACAAACTAAAGGAACAAAATCACATGATCATATCCTTAGATGTTGAAAAAGCCTTTAACAAAATCCAACACTCATTTATGATAAAAGCCCTGTAGAGATCATGAATTCAGGGAGAATACCTAAATATACTAAAGGCAATTTACAAGAATCCGACAGCCAGCATCAAACTTAATAGAGAATACTCAAAGCAATCCCACTGAAATGAGGAACTAGACAAGGATGTCTTCTCTCCCCTTATCTATTCAATATAGTTCTCAAAGTTTTAGCTAAAGCAATAAGAGAATGAAAGGAGATTGAGGGGATATAAATTGGAACAGAAGAAATGAAACTATTTCTATTTGCAGATGATTTGATTGTATACATAAGTGACCCACTAAATTCTTCCAAGGAACTTCTAAGGCTGATAAACACCTTCAGCAATGTAGCAGGATACAAGATTAACTCAAAGAAATCAGTAGCCCTTCTATACACTAAAGATAGAAGTGTTAAAAAAGAAATTAGGGAAACATTACCTTTCATAATGGCTGCAAATAGTATTAAATACCTTGGAGTAAGTATAACCAAAGAAGTAACACATCTGTTTGACAAAAATTTTAAATCACTAAAGAAAGAAATTGAAGAGGATATCAGAATATGGAAAGCTGTCCTATGTTCCTGGATAGGTAGGATCAAAATAGTAAAATTGGCAATTCTACTAAAAACAATCTACAGATTCAATGCACTGCCCATCAATATCCCAACACAATATTTTATGGACCTTGAAAGAACAATACTCAATTTTATTTGGAGTAACAGGAGAGCCAGGATTGCCAAAACAATCTTGCTCAACAAAGGAACCTCAGGAGGCATCACCATCCCTGACTTCAAGTTATACTATAGAAGTACAGTAATAAAAACTACCTGGTACTGGGATAAAAATAGACTTGTGGATCAATGGAATATAATTGAGGATTCAGACATTAACCCAAAGACCTATGAACATTTGATCTTCAAAAAAAAAAAAAAGGTCCAAATTATTCAAAGGAAAAAAGATAGTATCTTTAACATATGGTGTTGGCATAGCTGGATGATAGTGTGTAGAAAAATGCAAATAGATCTAAACCTGTCACCCTGCACAAAAGTCAAATCCAAGTGGATCAAAGACCTCAACATAAACCCAGGCACTTTAAACTTGATAGAAAAGAAAGTGGGAAATACACTCTGAGAATTGGCACAGGTGACCACTTCCTAAATATAACACCAGTGGCACAGACACTAAAATCAACAATCAATGAGTAGCATCTCCTGAAGCTAAGAAGCTTCTGTAAAGCTAAGGACACTGTCAATAGGACAAAATGATAGCCTACAGAATGGGAAAATATTTTCATCAACCCTATAAGTGATAGAGAACTGATCTCTAAGATACATAAAGAACTCAAGAATCTAGAGCCCAAAACCTTGAATAACCCAATAAAAAAATGGGGTTCAATTCTAAAAAGGGAATTCTCAGCAGAACAATTATGAATGGCTGAAAGGCTCCTGAAACAGGGCTCACCATCTTTAGCCATCAGAGAAATGTAAATCAAAACAAATTTGAGATACCACCTGACACATGTTAGATTGGCTAAGATAAAAGACACAGATGACAGCCTGTGTTGGAGAGGATGTGGACCAAGGGGAGCACTCCTCCATTGCTGGTGGGTGTGTAAGCTTGTTCAGCCACTTTGGAATGCAGTATGGTGGTTTCTCAGAAAATTGAGAATCAATGTCCCCAATGACCCAGCAATACCACTTCTGAGTGTATACCCTAAAGTTGCACATTCACACTCCAAAGACATTAGCTCAACTATGTTCATAGCAGCATTGTTTGTAATAGCAAGAACCTGGAAACAACCTAGATGTCCCTCAACTGAGGAATGGATTAACGAACTGTGTGTACATCTACACAATGGAGTACTACTCAGCAGTAAGAAAAAGTGATATCCTAAAATTTGCAGGCAAATAGATGGATTTGTAGAATATCCTCCTGAATGAGGTATGGTGGTTTCTCAGAAAATTGAGAATCAATGTCCCCAATGACCCAGCAATACCACTTCTGAGTGTATACCCTAAAGTTGCACATTCACACTCCAAAGACATTAGCTCAACTATGTTCATAGCAGCATTGTTTGTAATAGCAAGAACCTGGAAACAACGTAGATGCCCCTCAACTGAGGAATGGATTAACAAACTGTGTGTACATCTACACAATGGAGTACTACTCAGCAGTAAGAAAAAGTGATATCCTAAAATTTGCAGGCAAATAGATGGATTTGTAGAATATCCTCCTGAATGAGGTATCACCAACCCAGAAAGATAAGCATGGGATGTACTCACTCATTAGTGGACTCTAAACAAACAAACACGAAAAAAGCAATGCATTCTCAAGCTGCAAACCCTAACCACTGAACAGTTTGGGATTAGAAACACCTAGGACTGACTCCTTTGATCCCACTCCCCCTAGAGGAACACCTGACTCAGTCTTGAAGTTGGGGGAGAAAACTGGATCTGCCAGTAATGGAGGCTGAACTAACCAATATTGGGACAGTGGAACCTTGGGACTGCCTGCTGCCTGCCCAGTGTGGGGATGGGGAGTTGTGGAGAAGAGAGAATTACCTAATTTGTTGGTAGGGGGAAGGGATCTTGAATAAGGATATACAAGGATAGAAAGTGTGACTTCCTTGCTCATAATAATAATAATAAACAAAGAAAAATATCATCTTACACCATCAAGTAGGCTTCATCCCAGAAATGCAAGGATGTTCCAACATATGAAAAACTGTAAATGTCATCCATCATATAAACAAACTGAAGGAAAAACCACATGATCATATTCTTAAATGTTGAAAAATACTCTGACAAATTACAACACTCCATTATGATAAAAGGCATAGAGAGATCAGGAATACAGGAAAAATATCTAAATGTAATAAAGGCATTTACAAGAAGCCAACTATCAACACCAAATTTAATTGGGAATAACTCAAAGTAATCCCACTGATATCAGGAACTAGACGAAGCTATCCTCTCTCCCCTTATCTATTCAATATATTTCTCGAACTTTTAGCTAAAGCAATAAGAGAACACAATGAGATTAAGGGGATACAAATTGGAAAATAAGAAGTGAAAATATCTCTATTTGCAGATGATACATTTGCATACATAAGTGACCCCTCAAAATTCCACCAGGGAACTTCTACAGCTGATAAACACCTTCAGCAGTATAGCAGGATACAAGATTAACTCAAAGAAATCAGTAGCCCTCCTATACACTAAAGCTAAAGGGCTGAAAAAAAATAAGGGAAACATCACCCTTTATAAAAGCTGCATATAGCTGCTAGGGTGTTTCTTTTCATAGGTATAAATAGAGTCCATTGATTTTAAGGGATATTAATGACCAATGATAGATATTTCCTGTCATTTTTGGTAGTAACTAGTATTTCTTTTTGTGTGTGTGCTAGGGTTCTTCTGTGGGCTTATTAATTGTTTGTGGTTACATGGGTGTTTCTGGTTTCCTTAGGTTGGAGTTTTCCCTCTAGGTCTTTTTGTAGAGCCGGTTTAGTTGTTAGGTATAGATTAAATCTGATTTTGTTCCACAAGCACTGAACAGCGTTGGAACTGAAAGACCTTGGACTGGCAACTTGGAGCCCATTCCCTCCAGAGGAACATCTGGTCCAGTCTTGATGTTGGGGTGAGGAAAGAGGATCTGCCTAGAATGGATACTGAACTAAGCCACCTTGGGACCTTGGGACCTCCTGCCCTCTCTGGGGAGCAGGTAAGGAGATGGGGAGAAGATAGAGTGAGTGGGAGGGGCAGTAGTGGAAAGTTAGTTTGAATAAGGGGATACTTGGTTTATTCATAATAAAAAAATTAAAAAAATAATGTAATAAATATTTTGTTATTTTAAAAATTGTAAGAAATTATATTGTCAAAGAAACATTTCATAATTTTGGCTACATTGTTGTGTATAATTATTAATAGATGTTTCCTTCAATGTTATAAAAATGAATGTACCACCTAGTTAAAAAAGTTCTGGTTTTGTCAAGAAATATCTTGTTTAATCCATCTATGTTGATTGATAGTCTTGCTTGGTATAGTAGTCTAGGTTGGCATCCGTGCACTTTTAGTGTCTATATAATGTCTGACCAGAACCTTCTTGCTTTCATTGTTTCCATTGAATATTTGAGTGTTGCTCTGATGGGTCTGCCTTTATAGGTGATTTTTTTTCTCTCTTTCAGCTCTTAGGTTTTTGGGGATTTTTTTTTGTTTTGTTTTTGGTTTTTGTTCTTTTTGGTGTTGTTGTTGTTGTTCTTTAGGTTTAGTAGCTTCATTATTATATGATGAGCAGAGTTTTTTGTGGGTCTAGTCTCTTTGGTGTTCTGTTGGCTTCCTGAATCTTTATAGGCATTTCCTTCTTTAGGTTGGGGATGCTTTTTTCTATGATTTTGTTGAATATATTTTCTGCGTTTTTCAGCTGGTATTCTTCTTTCATTCCAATTATTCTCAGGTTTGGCCTTTTCTTTTTTATTATGAATAAAGTAATATTTTTATCCATGTATATCCTTGTTCAAGCTCCCTTCCCCCTCCCACCCCTTCCAGTCACTCTCTGTTTTCAACATCTCTTTCAGATTTCCTACACATTTTGTATTGTGACTGTTTTGGTTTTAGTGTTTTCTTTAACTGATGTATCTATTACCACTCTTGAGTCTTCCACACCAGAAATTCTCTCTTCCATCTCTTGAATTCTATTGGTTATGTTTGAATCTGTGGTTCCAAGTCTTTTTTTTTTTTCAGATTTTCTATTTCCAGCTTTGTCTCAGCTTGTGTCTTCCTTATTGCATCTATTTCAATTTTTAATTTCTATAAAATTTCTTTCACCTGTTTGTTTTCTCTTGCTTGGTTTTCTTTATTTTCTTTCAGGGATTTGTTCATTTCATCTAATTTTATGTTTGTATTTTCTTCTATTTCTTTAAGAGAGGTTTTTATATCCTCTTTTAAGGTTTTAATTAGGTTCATAAAGCCGTTTTCAAGGTCATTTTCTTTGGTTTCCTCTTCATTGCTATGTTCAGGTCTGGAAGCAATAGAACCACTTGCTTCTTCTGGTGGTGTCTTGTTCATCTTTGTATTGTTGTTTGTATTCTTGCACTAGCATCTACTCATTGTTTCCTCAATTCACTCTTGGCTAGTTCTTGGTTGGCTCCTAGAAGGTTGATGGTCTGAGAGCTCTTAATCAGCTATGTGTTCATTGGGTCATTTGCTCTCATGAGCTCATAGAACTATGATGCTAGCTGTGGTCTGGGCCTACTGTCTTCTGCCGCCGAAGCTGCACTCTTTCTAAGGGCCTGGCTTCAGGGAGTGGAGGTCAATGTGTTGCCTGATCTCTTATCATGGTCCTGGCACAAAACAAATATATCAGTGAATGAAACAAAACAGAATACAACAAATTAATTCATATAACAACAGCTTTACAAAGATACTAAAAGCAGATATTGGAGAAAAGACAGTATCTTCAACAAATAGTTTTGGGGAAAAAAATGAATGTTCACATAAAGTAATGAAATTTGACCTATACCTGTCACCCTTCACAATAATCAACTTCAAATGGATCGATGACCTTAATGTGAACACTGACAGTGAAACTGTTAGAAGAAAAGACAGATAGTACATTACACAATATAGGTGTAGGAATAAAATTTTTATTAGGACTCAATTTGCTTATGAATTAAGGTCAATAATTGACTATTGGGAACTTTTGAAACTAAAAATGTTTTGTATAGCAATGGGGAAAAAATAAATCAAGAGCAAGCTCTTGGAGTGAGAGAGAATTTTTGACAAACATTTGATACAGAATTTACTATCAAAAGTAAATAAAGTATGCACAAAGCATCAGCAATACAATCCAGTTAAAAGGGAGGCTGTAAATTTAAATAAAGTATTTTCAAAAGAAGAAATTAAAAATGGCTAAGGAATATATATTCTAAAATTATTCCATATCCTTAGGAATTAGGAAAATGAAAATTAAAACAACTCTGAAATTTCATCTTACCACAGTCAGAATAGCTACAATTAAGAAATAATAACACAAGAAAGATGGCTCAGAGTACTTGTTATTTGCAGAGTAACCACATTTGTTCCCCAGCATCTATGCAATGGCTAGAAACCATTCTTAACTATACTTCTGAGTTTTCATATGCATTTTCTCTTCTTTTATAATTTATATAGGCAACAGAACTAAAAACACCAAACAACACTCTTGAACATAGGATAAAATAAATAAATTTAATTTTTTTTAAAAAGAAAACTGACCAATTGGTGAGGGGGTAGGGAAATGAAGCCCTCTGTTTGCTGTTGTAGCATTGCAAACTGATAGTCACTATGAAAAGAAGTATGGTGAATTCTCATAAATTTTAGTGACCTGTGCTCATTGGGGTCATCGAGTCAGGCTCAGGCCTGTGGATAGAGAGACACAGACACTCAGGTCATTCATTCAAAGAGAATGCCATTTATTGAAGATCAATCTCAGACTTATATATCCAGTGCTTTTAGGAGCATAGCACTGTGGAAATTCCCCCAGCCAGCTGGAAAATTACTGACCAGGTAAAGAACTGAAACTTCTTCATCTAACTCCCCCCACCACTACCCCCCCCACCACATGCCCACTCCTGCCACCCCAGGCAGCAACATACTGGAGAGGGCATGGAGCAAGAAGTGCAGCTAGTAATCCACAAGTTTCTCCTTCAAAGCTCAGAGTGTAGGAAAAGGTCAGAGCAGGGTGCCTACAATAAAGCTGACAATAGTATACCATATGACCAGCTATACAACTTGTCCCAACCCGCGGGACTTCAACACGGGAGACCACCTACGAGAGAGAATGAAGGGAAGGGAGACA
>PVIH01008194.1:58789-93356 GCA_004025045.1 Sigmodon hispidus
GCAGGAAGCTGGCCAGGGGAGCAGGATATTGGCAGGGTAAAAGGGTGACTGGTCTTGCTTCAGGGGAGAGTTGCTAGGTAACCTAACCATAGAATATTCTTGCTATTCTATTCTTTAGAGCTACCTTTAAGGGAGGACTGCTACGTAACCTAGCCACAGAATGTTCCTGTTATTCTATTCTTTAGAGTTACTTCTCTATCACTGTGAAGCAAACCAGAACATCTCTTTTACTTTGGGAAAACCATCTATTCTACCTGGGAGAACATCTATTTTACTTGGGAGGATGTCTATTCTTCTTGGGAGAACATTGTGCTGGCTTGGTGGTTGGTCTCTCAGTCAGTTCCCACGGGAGCTTTAGCTAGAGGCCTAGAGGCTCAAGCCAGGGTCTTAGTCCCTGACAACAACTCCTTTGCATATGTCCAAAGAATTCAACATTATACTCTACAAATATTTGTCCAGCTATGTTCATTGCTGCTCTAAGCACAAGCTTAATGTCTTTCAACTTACAAATGGATAGTGAATGTGTAGTACATAAACACTGCAGAGTACTACTAAGCTATATTAAAAAATGAAATCTTATTTAAAGTAAGTGGCTAGAACTAGGAAATATTATAAAAAATGAGGTACTTTAGTCCAATTTTCTTCAGTTGTCTCTTATTTGTAGTTTCTAGCTATGAATAGATATGAGTATATCTTTAGAAATATATGGGTATATATTTAGATATGAGTATAACCACAGAAACCAAGACAGAAAAATTGGACTATGTTTGTGTGTGTTTGTGTGTGTGTGTGTGTGTGTGTGTGTGTGTGTTAAAAAGTCTAGAAAGGAGAATAGTGGAATACAAATACTATGAAAGGAAAAATGACAAAATTTGGGAGGCGTCTTTAGCTGGGTTCTTGAATTTCTATTTTTGTGCTAAAATATCATGAAGAAATCAACTTGAGAAAGAAAAGATTTATTTTGTCCTATATACACAGCCCATTTCTGAGGAAAGTCTGGGCAGGAACTCAAGCAAGGTAGGAACCTGGAGTTATAAACTGAGGCATAAATTATGGATAATCATTGTTTATTGCCTTCTTCCTCATGCTTTACTCAGACTGCTTTCACCTATAACTCAGGCACACCTACCCAGGGGAAGTACCATACACAATGAGATAGTGACACCTACATTTATCAGTAATGAAGAAAGTCTCTTACAGTGTCGCCTATAAGCTAAACTCATAAGGAAATTTTCTCAGAATCCCTTTCCCCAGAAATGCTCATGCCTATGTCAAGTTGACAAAACCTAACCAGCAGAGAGGGAGACACAATGGAAGAAGAATAGAGGAAGGATCACTAAATTATCACCAAAAAGTCATGGGGGATCATTTTATTTTAGGTTACCTAATATTTTTATTGAACTAACAATATTTGAGTGATAATGCACCCATGCACAAGGGACACCGAATATCTAGCAAAAGGTCCAGTACCAGGCATAAGGAACCTGCTTTCAAGTTGTTGATTGGTGAACCTAAGAGACCTCCTAAAACTATATAGGCTATTGACATTAGCCTTGTTTGAAACCCATAGTTTGAAGGTAACTTCTTGTTGCCGAAGAAATCACATGCTTCAAACACAGAACTTTGAAAATTTGAGCTGGTATTGACCTGGAATCCTTGTCTCTGAAGACTAGCTTTTTTAGTACAAAGAATTTCTGTGCAAGCTTCTAAGAGAGAAAAATGATCAAAGTCCTATCATATGTGATGCCTATGAACTAGAGCAAGGAGCAACAGAGAAGCATGTCCTCAAAGGTGCAACAGTAGCACTTTTCCTTGGGGGTTAACAACAGGTATATATAATTTTACTTAAGTTCTGATCAATAGGACACATTTCTGTCTGGTGTTGCAAACCTAGCCAATCACCTAGACAGAATAACCTATTGCTACCACTTTCCTAAACCATTAAAATTTTCAAATGCATTATAAATACTTATCCTTAAACCTAGAGATAAGTGTAACTCTCATCCCTTTCCAGAGAAGCTTTTTTTTTTTGTAGCAAAGACCATCACAAAAATCATAATTGAAGTTGCATGAGATTGGGTTACCTCTACATGCAACACAACCTTTATACATGAGGTTCAGGAACATAGGGGGAAAATGGCAAAACAACTGATAGAACCAAAGGAGCAGAAAGCCTGTAGGTTCTTTATATAAGACAAGGAAACTTCAGCAAAGAAAACTCAACAAAATGGAAGCCTAAAAAAATATGTGAATTATCACAACATCTAGTATGAATGAGGATGGCTGAAATATTACACGCTTCCACCACTAGATGAAGAGGTACAATTATCACTGAGATATTGAGAGTCAGTCTTCCCCAGAGATGAGCTCCTAATTGTTTATCTAATATTACATTGTAAGTTTAAAAATGTATACAGGAACACCTGACCCAGTGTTGACATTGAGGTGAGGAAAGGGGATCTGCTTGGAGTGGATGCTGAACTAAGCCACCTTGGGACCTAGGGACCTCCTGCCCTTGCTGGGGAGGAGATAAAGTGATGGGAAGAAGAGAGAGCGACTGGGGGGGTGGGACTGGGAAGGGAGTTTGAACAAGGGAACACATGGATAAAAATATGGCTTTGTTTATAATAAAAAAAGAAAAAAAGCTGCGAGTTTTGTAGAGTAGCAAAGCCAGAAGATAAGCAGTCTCTTCAACAAGTCCAAGCTGGTATGCAAGTTGCTCTACCACTTGGGCCATATGATCTCACAGACCCAATGATTCTTAAGGTATCAGGGGCAGATGAGGATGTTGTTTGCCTTTGGCAGCATCCCATAGGTAAAGTTCAGTATAAGTCCTTAGAATTTTGGAGCAGGGTCCTGCCTTCAACTGCAGACAACTCTTCTCTCTTTCAGTGACAGATCTCAACCTGCTACATGCTCCTAGTGGAGAACAAATGCTTGGCAATCAGCCACCATGTGAACTGAGCTGTTTGTACTGAGCCTGATGTTATTTGACCCATCAAATTATAAAGTTGTATGTACACAACAACAACCTTTTATTAGATGGAAATGATATATAGGTGATCAGCCTCAAGCTAGTCCTAAGGGTGCAAGTAACTTGTAAGTGACCTAAATACCTGTGGCTCCTATTCCTATTGCAATGCTTTCTACGAAATGTACCTATGTGGTATCAACTAACTAAAGAAGAAAATACTAAGGCCTGGCTTATAGATAGTTGTACATTCTGTGTAGGTACTATTTAAATGCAAATAGCTACAGAATACAGTCCCTTTGGAGTACATCACCTACAAAGGACAGTGGTGAAGAAAATTCAGCACAGTGAGCAGAACTTTGGGTGGTGAATATTGGTGTGCATTTTATTTGGAAGAATAAATGTCCATATATATAAATCTGTAGTGATTCATGAGCTGAAGACAATGGTTTGGCTAAATGGTCAGAGACTTAGAAGATGTTTGACTGGAAAATTAGTGAGAAAGACATTTGAGGAAGAGGTATACAGATAGACCACTCCAAGAAAGCAAAGGAAAAACATATATATATATATATACATATATATATGTCAATAAATAAATTTAGCAGATTGTATTTATATACTAATCCATGTGTGTGTGTGTGTGTGTGTGTTTACATACATAATAAAGGAAAGAGATGAGACAATTAATTTGAAAGGGAGTCATGAGGATGCATTATGAGTTGGGGAAAATGATGTAAAGAACATTTATGAATATACAATTTTTAGATAAAACCCTTGCATTATGACAAAGCATTGGTACTTAACAAAGAGTAAATTAAGCCACCTCAATCACAATTTGTATTAGTATTTAAGAACAAAATTTAAAATAAAAAATTAATTGAAAATTTAAAAATTTAGAAGCTAGTCTTGGTGATAGACTTCTCCATTTATAGATATCTAGGAGACATAGACAAAAGAGTCACTTGAACCCAAGAATCAACCTGAGTTCTGCAGGGGGATTCCTGTCTCATTATAAAAATAAAACTGAAGTCAGGCAATGGTAACGCATGCTTCTTATACCAGCACTTGGAAGGTGGAGGCAGGTGGATTTCTGTGACTTTGAAGCTAGCCTGGTCTCCAAAATGAGTTTCCAGATAAACAAAGCTGTTACACAGAAAAACCAGCCTGGTCTCCAAAATGAGTTTCCAGATAAACAAAGCTGTTACACCGAAAAACCCTGTCTTGAACAAAAAAAAGAAAATGGTTTGATTAATTTATATGGACTTTTTCTATATCAAGAGCTCAACTGAAAATGGAATGAAGTGTCAGTAAAATTGCCCAGTTCAGTAAAGGTGCTGCCACCAAGCCTGAGTAGCTAATTCTGATTCCCACAATCCACATGTTAGGAGAGAACAAGTATCATCGAACTTTATCTATGGTTTCTTTGTGGGCTTATACTTGCAAATAAATAAGCAAGCAAACAAACACACACAAAAAAGGCACTTGTGATATAAAAAGATTCCTACAAACAATATAGTGATAATTCATACCAATTACGATAGTATGTTTAAAATAAGATGTTATCAAAGAATTAATATAAGTAATACATGAAAAAGAAAAGGAAAATGCTAACTAAATGTTGGAGGAAATAGACTGTGTACACGTAGATATCCTTAGCAGCCATTATGAATCACTAACAGATTGTCTGTACTCCTCTGAAATGGGTCAGGAGATCTGTGACCTGAACATGAAGCTCTCTAAGACTTGTCAGCATGATGTGTATGTTGGAAGACAAGTATTTCTACCGAAGAGAAAAAATTCAGAGAAGCTGTATTATAAGAAGACACTGCACATAAGAAGCATTTCTGAAATCCCAGCAGACTTTAATGGATGTGCTACCAGTAATATTTGTTCAAGGCAAAGAAAATGTGGGTGTAGCAGTGATAAATTGTCAGTTGTCAGTGTTGAACCCTTAGATTTAAAAGGCTGCACAAAATGAGTTCAGGATGCTGAAGGGACTGTTCAGGGACTAAACAGCCCCTACTAGTATGATACAATGGATCCTGCCTTACTTTCAAGTCTGTGTATGATCTTCAGGAGACATTCAACAAGCAAAGAACAGAATGCAAAAAAGAAGAAAGTTCAAATCCAATGTGGCTTAAAGGAGAGCCAGAAATGGTAGATTAGTTAAAAGAACAAATTATAATAAGAAAGAAAAAAGTGAAATCCCCCATAAAAGTTCTCCTTCAAGAATTATTTCTTGAACAGACTCAATGACAATGATGTAGATAGATGAAAGTAGCACATTGGGAGGATGGGGTACTTGAATATCAATATCAAAAAGAAGGCAGATTCGAAGGCTAACAGAGTAGGGAATCATAAGAGGTAAGACGCAATATTTACTGAACATGAAATACACTTTTAAAATATTAGCTTTGCTAATTGGTGCAAACAAAACAACAGGAATTTCAGTAGCGAAGTAACACAGAAGTCTAGATCTTCTGTTATGTTTACTTATAACATTAAATTTGCTTTGTAAATGAAACAAATTGGTAATGTCTTTATAAAATATTATAATATGCAAACCAAATTTACCAAAAATAAAGATAAAAAGAGTGCTGATAAGGATAAAATAAAAACTCTCATGTGGATTATTTACTATTTTGAAAAATTGGTAATTTTTTGTTTCTTGGTATATTTTAAACATGATTTCCTATAGACTATATATATAGAAGATACACTTCAAGAAAATGTATGCAACTCAAGATAATCATATAAAGTGAATTAAACCAGTCTCAGAAAGACAAATACATATATTTTCAATTATTTATAGTTCTGAAGCTTTATATGGATACATATTAACTCATGTATATAGTTTTGACAAAAAGAGAAAGTGTATGTGTATGGTCTAAGAGATCATGTATATGTGTGTTTGCATATGCCCTGGCAAGTAAATGAAAATGTGTTCATGTTTGTGTGGAGGTTTGAGGTTGAAGTCTGATTTCTCCCTTGCTTATCTATACCTTATATATTGAGACAGAATCTCTAAAATTGAACCTTGCATTTTCAGCTGCTCTGCCTAACAAACTTGCTTCAGAGACTGTTTGGCTACACTTCTTGTGCATTGTGGTTACCTTGCCCGCCTGGCTAAACTTAGGTTCTGAAAATTGATACCTTTTCCTCACACTTGAATTGCAAACACTTCACCCACTGTACATCTTTTCAGCAAAGATATAATTCTAAAGAGCAAAAAAGAGGGCTGGAGAGAAGATGATTCAGTGGATAAGAATACTGGCTGCTCTTCCAGAGGACCTGGGTTCAATTCCCTTCACCCACACAGCAGCTCACATCTGTCTATACCTTCAGTTCCAGGTAATCTAACACCTCATAAAATGTACATAAAATAATGCACATAAGATAAATTTTAAAAAAGCAAAAAGAATCAAAATCCCTGTATGATATTATTTAAATAAGTGAAAATATAATGGAATACACAGGAATCAACTTTGAAAACTAGCTTAGAATATTATGGCATATCAGCGTCACAAACTAAATAGAAATTTAAAAATAGTAAATTCTATAACTGTGAAAATACTGAACATTATTCATGATATAATACTAACTGTGAGACGGGGATAGGCTGTGTAATACATTTAGGATAGATATAGGAGTATAGAAATGCATATTATTGCAAAATGCACAATAATGTACAACAATATTAATGAAAAGCATTCTATATAGTAGTCTTTCTGATGCTCAATTTGGCATTTATTGTAATATCTATTTCCAATAAAAGTAATAGTGACTCACAGAATCACTATTTTGTTTGTTGCAGTGTACAAACAAAATCACTACTCCTAACATTGAAACAGAAGTTTAGGATTGTTACATAATTTCACACTAGAGAGTAATTCACCCATAATATCTATTACTAAAAGTGGTTGATAGTCTGTGAAATTTTATGACTACAAATATATTCTGCTAATAGCAATCGTCATGTTTAAATTGACATAATTGTTGTCATTATCAAATATTTTCTCTATATTCCAAAATACTTTGAAATTAGTAATAATAAAGTTCTGGAGCCTTATTTTTCATGGTGTAAGCATTTTTTTCTTGAAAGATATCATTAGAAAAACCATACAATTGCACGTGATAATGGAAAGATTGCTTTATGAGAGGATGCTGATAAAAATTGTGTGTGTGTGTGTGTGTGTGTGCGTGTGTACTTACAGAGGGTTGTAATGCAAAAGTGTAAGGGAAGACTGCTTCCAACAGGAAATAAATTAAATATGCATCTCAAAAGCTTTTAAATGGGAAACACACAAGGAGGAACATAAACTACTATTCATACTGCTCTAATTTAGATATATAAATTTATCAATTTTAAATTTTCCTAATGAAAGTTGCAAGTTTTAGTTCAAATCGAATTTGACAGTAAGTTTTAAAATCAACTATGCATGAGGATTTTTGTGAGAAGTTTTTGCTTCTCTAAGCATAGCAGCTTCTGTTTGCTTCACTTGTCCTATAAATTATAGTGATTGAGTGATGTGTCAAAAATAACAAGACTATGGGTCCTTATGCAGTACACAGACATTAGCCATACATTTAAGAATGTTAAACAGTCACTCAATATCCTCAGGTACCGTGAGGTTCATAAATCTGTACTTTTTAAAAGTAATATGCCACTTGTGCAAAAATGCCATGCACTAATTTCCAGAATTTACCCCACTCCTGGGTGTCTTTTAAGCTCTGGGGAAATGTATAAGTGTGTTCTTACATTCCTCATCTAGAAGCCCCATTTTTCTTTATATATATTTATATATATATGTAGTCTCATTTATATATTTATTTACATATTTATTATTTGATGTTTTACATCATGCACCCTATCAAACTCAGTTATCAGTCCTCTCAGATTCATACCCACTCTTATGTTCTTCCCATTTACAAAAATGCAATTCATGCTGCTTATTTACTTACTGGAGCATAATTAAACTTCCTGTGGCCAGACCCTTAAAGAAAACGCGTCATGACATGTTATTTCCAGGAAAAAGACAGAAAGTCTATGGATGATTTCAAGAAATTCTCAGCTTATTTTCCTCTACCCTTTTCTCCTCCCAGCAAACAATCAAGATGAAAACCCTTGTTCTTGTGGCATATATTGTTATAAAAATATAATCTCACTTTTCACTCTACCTCTAACTACATTATTTTACATTTACTAAAATTTAACTCTGACTAAAGCTCCAGCCTTCATCATGATATTTTTAGATATTCCAAAACAAAGTATTCTAATATTAAAATCTAGAGTATAATCAACCAGTGCTGTATGATGTGCCAAGAACAGTGCTGAGAGTACAGCATACAGTAAATGTAGGTGAAATTTAATTAATAAATGTCTTAATTTGTATATATTATCCTTTTCCTATCAGACCCTTATCTACATCTTCAAAATATAACATTTGATGCATACTTTTTACTATATTCATCATATTTTATATAATTAATGTCTCATCTTTATGTATTCTCTCATTTAGATACTTGCCTCAATGGAAATGAAATAGTGTTTAGAACTAGAAAGTTCCGCAATGAAGTTCTGATACTACTCCTGTTTGTCAGATAGACACTTCTACACCTCTGATGCTCAGTTTGACACTGAATAGAATGGATATTGTCATATTAATTAAATCAAATCTAAGAGTTATTATGTAGTCTCCTATAGTAACTTGCTAAAATATTTATAACGCAATACACCTGCTATGGAGGAAATATCTATAAATAACATTTCTTCAAAATTACATAAAGTCTATTTTTTAACACAGTTATTGACAAAATGTAGTATTTGTTCAAGTAAATAGTCAGTGACTACTTTATAATGTTGGGGAATGGAGCAAATGCGTGTGTAACACATAACATCAAAAAAGTCAAATGAGGTTCCTTTCTCTCAGTTCTTTTTTAAACATCAGATTACTACCTCTAGCTCTAAATACTAACCTTATTTTTTGAGATGTTACAAGGCAATATATTTACAAATTCATACAATATATTTTATAAAACTATCAAATTTTAACATCTGTGTTTTCTTTCTATTTTGTAAATATAATGAACTATATTAAAGCAAAGAGTCAATATGTCAGGCAGTTTAGATATAAGCCTCACAGGTAGTTCTGAAACTCTTAGGCTAGTAAGCACATGCAAAATGAAAGCTATGATTCCAAATAACCACGTGTTTTAGTGTACAGTGGATGATTAGTTCATATTTTTAGTTGTTATATTTTCTTTATCATTTTAATAGTATTTCATTGCGAAGGGGTTACAATGAAGTGATGCATGCTTATTAGCTATTTGAAGTTTGATTCCTTGTGTTTTGTTTCTAAGTTCTTTATTTTGATAGAATTAAATGTAACTATGCCTCTAAACAGTTCAGAGGTATTTGGTTACGTACAATAAGTTAAAGAAACACACCAGACTCAGTTGTCCTATCTATTAAGACTTTTTCTCTTTAAAGGAGTTACAATACCTAATGAAGAATCTAGTATAATAATATATAGGATATGAAAGTTGAAGGGGAATTTTGTGGGGGTAGAAAGGGGTAGAATAGGATGAAATCTGAGGTAAGAAATACATGTTTTCTCTCATTTGTATGTTTAAGTTTAATAATATATATGGATATAATATATATGCAGATATATATATTCACCATGAAAACAGAGAAAAACTGTATGAATAGAGGATGAAGACCAACAAGATAGAGCAACAGTAGATGACATTGGTAGAGGAATAAATATAACCAAAGTACAATATTACGTATATAAAAATATCATAATGAAACCCATCATCTTGAATGTTAAGGGTAATTTTTAATATAAGAAAATGAAATGCATCCATAAGTTTTTATAACAAATGTTCATTTCTTTAAAACATTTCTTCTCAGATAGAACACTAAATGCTTTATATGGATTTTCTCTCTAAATTACTTGCAAATTAATCCTATTCATAATTTACAGATGAGAACAATACAACCCCGAGAAGTTACATGATCTGTCCAAAGTCAAAGGTAACAAAGGGCAGAGGTAAAAATTTAATCTTTCTCAAGAGACTTTACAGTAGTGAGTTCACATTGCTATTAGATTCTAATTTGAAAAGGGGCAGATAATCTGTTTCATGCTGTAGTACTGCAAGCCTATTTTACACTAATCTCAGTTACTTGAGACCTCACAGCATGGTGCTCAAGGATGAAAATTACCTTATATTCATATTTAAGTCCACAGAAATAAGAAAATGCTTGATGCATAGGATTTTTGAGCAGATGCCACTGAGGCAACCAAACAATAAGTAAATATATTGTTACAAATTCAATTTTCAGGAAACCACTCACAAGACCACCCAAATTGATATAACTATTTTATTAACACAGCAGGACTATACAGCAATAAATGATCTTTCTCAAAATATTTTCCACAATATAATTTTTATCATGTTTTAAAGTTTACAAATCTATAGGCATCCTGAATTTGATTTATTGTGACTGATTTTTATGTAACATCAAGGGACAAAAAGTATTCACCTCTGTGAATACCTATTTACCTGTTTGAGGGATAGAACAGTTGAAATGTGGTAGTAAAAGAATAGGACACACCAAAGCAACAAGAAAACATGTTTGTCTATTTATTTGTTTAAGTTGGTTATGTGCTCATGGTGTGCCTGACAATGTTCTGAGTCTGAAAGATTCTATCCTAATGTACTTAGCTATAAAGAGAGAAGACAAAAGTTATACCAAAAGTTTATGTATAAAACTCAATATGAAACTGAACTTTCTGATTTGATGCAGGGTGGTAGTGGTACATAGATTTACAGAAGATTGATAAAGAGTACCCACATTGAGAACTCAAAGTACCATGTGCAGACACACTGTGACAGGAAACAGTTTGCCATGTTCAAGCAGCATAAAACAAGCCAGAATGCCTGTGTGCAAAATAAATGGGTGTGAGAAAAACATAATGTGAGAGAGGGAGTGGGTGATATATGGCTCACAGAATCTAAGAATTTAAGAAAAAATTCTAATGACAGTAAAGAGTTTATTATTGACACATTTAAATAAACAAATTGACATCATGTTAAAATTCATCAAATCTTTCAGAATTTTTGGGAAATGGAATTTAAATGGAAAGTTAACAGTTCCTTAAGACAAATCAATTTTGTTGTATATTCAAAGTAAAAAAAAATGTTATGCAATATTGTGGAATGAGACATATAGTATTTTTCCTTTATGGCACCTTCAGAAAATCATTAAATCTATTTTATTGATATGTACCTAATATCAGAGGGATGCTTATAGCAAACTTGTTAGAATAAAATAGGATCTGCCATGAACCTTCCTCCGGGTCTGAAATTAAGCACTTAAAAAAAAACATAGTTCATATATATTTGCTCACCTTAACAATGCAATCATTTTTCTTTCTTATGTTTCTTTTTCCACTTCCACAAATCATCAGAAATGTCAACTTAAAAGCAAAATTATGGACCATAGTTTAGGTTAAAACTAAAGAAATAAAAAGATAAGAGACATATAGAAAGAAAGAAATGTTTCAATTTAAAAATATTGTTTGAAAAACAATATAAAACTGTGAGTTAAAATAATGCCATAAAATACAACAATCTGGTTCCAGTTCTAATGTGCCCTGAGAGTAGGTAACTTTCAAAGTTCCTCTCCACCTCCTGGTATAGTCAATGTTTACAGATTACATCAATTCTGTTGCCTACTTAACAAAGTGTTACTATCATATTTTCTTCACCTCCTCAATCCTACAATAGAAAAATTCTTCAAAGTTTTGAACTTGTACATTCTTAATCTTCAGAGAAATGCAAATCAAAACTACTTTGAGATGTTTACTCCAGTAAGAACAGGAAAGGTTAAAAGTAAAAAGGACAGCAGATGCTGGTGTAGAATCAAGGAAATGGGAAAAGTTATTCACTGCTGTTGCATGGGGAAAATTTTATAACTATTATGAAAATCAGTGTGGATGTTCCTCCAGGGGATAGACCTAACACACTATCCAGCTATATACCACTCTTGGGTGTATGCCCAAATATATATCTCTGTATCTGTAGGCTATATCTCACTTACTATAGAGATACTTGTTCAACTATGTTGCTTCTCTAGTCACATTGACAGAAAATGGATACACCCTAGTTCCACTACAACTGATGAACAGGTTCTAAAAATATATACTTTTATCAAATGGTATATTTTCACTGTTGAGAAAAAAATAAATTGTAGACAGAGATATAGATTGGTGGTGACCTGGATTTGGTTCTTACTATCCACATGATAGTACACCATCTATAACAGTTTCAGGTCATTTGATGCCCTTTCCTCATTTACATAGGTATGTATAAAATAAATAAAACTAAAAGAGAAAAAAAGAAATTATGAAAATTTTAAATAAATGTATAAAAATTTAATATGATCATCTTGAGTGAGATCACTCAGACCCGAACAAACATTGCAAGTATCTTTCATATGTAGGTGTTAACTTTTAAGTTTTGGACATATATGCTTCATTCAGAATGTCAACATGGGTAAAATGGATACTATGAAACCAGGGAGTAAGGAGGAGATCTTCCATAAAAGAACAAATAGAAAATAGTGTCATAAAACGGAAAGAGGCAAAAGTTAAAAGAGTTAGGTTAGATGTGAGTAGAAGAGTATACAGGAAGGAATATGAGGAGGAATAATTAACACTAAAGTCCTTTTGAAAAAGCCATATAAACATTTACAACTGTAGAAGCTTGCTAAACTGGATACATATACAATGAGTTTAAATGGAGTCACATAGGATGGGTGGTCAATACACCACCTATACATTATACACAACAAAATAAAACCCCTAATACTAGGAAATAGTTACCTCTTTTTGAGTTCTTGGCCAATGAGAACTTAAAGGCACCCTAAGGATTATAGACCTATTCCCAATGCTGCTTTTAACACTTCAGAAATTTATGGTAAGACCCTTTTGTTAAAACACTACTCATTTTTGTCATAAACATAGAGAAGTCAAGTAGCTACTTAAAGGAAGCTTCCCTACTGGCCAGCTTTTATAGTGCTGAAGGACAAAAGTAATCATCAATATCACCAAGCTGTGAACTCTATGATCAACAATAATGATCTCCCTGAAAAAACACACTTATTTATGGAATAGTGTTGGAGGTAGAGAGGTTCTTATACTAACAGAAGAGCACTAAGAGAACCAGGAATGATAATCATTAAGATATATACCAGGCTTTTCATTTTGGGCCACCAACCAGCTTCCAAATCATGACACAGACTTACTGGTTTTGAATACTCAGCTTACTTTAGGCACATTTCTGGCTAGATCTATTAACTTAAATTAACCTGTTTTTTTTTTTTAATAGACCATTTGCCATGGTACTTTTCAGTTTACTTTTCTCCTGTGTATCTTACATTTACTACTTTTTGTGTCTGATTGCCTGCGGCTGTGTGGATTCTCACCTCAGACAATGGGATGCTCCCTTCTTTATCCTCATTCTCTTCTCGTTTTTCTTTTCTTCTTTCTTCTTTTTCTTCATTCTCCTCTCTCTTGTCTCTCTCTGTCTCTATCTCTTTCCGTTTCTCTGACTAGATTTCTGCTTTTATTTATTCTCTTTGCCTTCCAAACCCACCTATTATTTCTCTGCCTAGAGACTGCCTGTTCAGCTTTTTATTAGACTAATCAGATGCCTTAGGCTGACAAGGTAAAACACATAGAACACATTTTTCTATCATTAAACAAATACAGCATAAACAAAAATAACACATCTTTACATGACTAAATATTCTACTACACAAGAGTGTCTCCTCAATGAGGAGATACTGTTCAAATACCTACCATCCAAATAGATCCATATCTATCACTCTGCACAAAACTCATGTGCAAGGGAATCAAAGACATAAGCATAAACCCAGTTACTTTGAACTTGATAGGAAAGAAAGCAATATGTAACCTTGAACACATTAGCACAGGAGACTACTTCCTAAATTTAACACCAGTAGCACAGACACTAACAACAGCAATCAATAAATGGGACTTCCTGAAACTGAGAAGCTTCTGTAAGGCAAAGGACATGCTCAATAAGACAAAACAGCATACAAAATGAGAAAATATTTTCACCAACTCTATAGCTGACAGAGGACTGATCTATAAAATATATAAAGAATTCAAGAAACTAGAGGTAAAAATACTCAATCCAATTAAAAATGGGGTACAGAGCTAAATAAAGAATTTTGAGCAGAATAATCTCAAATGGCCAATAGGTATTTAAGGAACTGATCAACATTCTTAGCCATGAGGGAAATGCAAATCAAAACAAATCTGGGATATCACTTTACACACTTGAGAATAAATAAGATCTAAAATACTGATGACAACCTATACTGAAGAGGGTATGTCATAAGTGAAACATGCCTCCATTTTTTATGAAACTATAAACTTTTACAACCATGTTGGAAATGAGTATGGTGATTCCTCAGAAAACTAGGAATCTATCTACTCAATGATCTAGCAGTATCACTATCAGACATATACCCAAAGGATTCATATTCTTATCACAAGATCATTAGCTCAACTATGTTCATAGCTGCATTATTCATAATAGCCAGAACCCAGATGCAACCTAGATGCCCCTCAATTAATGAATGCTACATTAAAAATTGTGGTACATTTACATAATATAGTACTACTCAGCAGTAAAAAGAAAGAAAGAAAGAAAGAAAGAAAGAAAGAAAGAAAAAGAAATGACAACCTGAAACTTGCAGGATAATGGATGAATCTAGAGAGTATCATGCTGAGTGAGGTAACACAGACACAGAAAGACAGACATGGTATGTACACACTCATAAGTGGATTTTAGACCTAAAGCAAAGGATAACCAAGCTACAATTTACAACACCCTAAGTAGCTAGGTAACAGTAGGAACTTAACAGAGACATTTTCGTAGATTCCCATGGGAAGGGAAAATAAAGAAAATCTTCTAGATAAATTGAGATCAAACTAAGGGAGAGAACAAAGGGAGGTAGGAAGAGAACATGAGAGAATGGGATGGTTGAGTGGGGGGAGCAACTGAGAGGGAGAACAAAGAAATGGATATTTTGATGCCTTGCGGGATTAGAGAGAAACCTAATGCTACAGAAACATCCAAGAACCCACAAGATGAGCTCAGCTAAGACTCCATGCAATAGTGGAGAGGGTGCCTCTATAATCAAATGAATGACCACCCTAATAGTCATTACAGAACATTCATCCAGCAACTAATGGAGGAAGAGGCAGAGATCTATAGCTAAGCACTGGGTGGAGCTACTGGTCGATCTGAAAAGAGGGAGGAGAGACTATATGAGCAAAGGGATCAGGGTCATGAGGAGGAAACCCAGAAAGACAGCTGACCTTAGCTATTGGGAGCTCACTAAAGCTGAAATAACAACCAAGAAACTTTAATGGAAAGGAACTATACCCTCCAAATATAGATGACAGTGTGGGAAGCTTGTGGAGCCTCTTGCAGGTGGACTAGTGTTTATTCCTGGTACATTATCTGGTTTCCCAAAGTCTATTACATACAGAGAAACAGTTTACTCTGCCTTGATACTGGAGGAGGGCCTAGGACCTACCTCAACTTGATATGCCAGACTGTCTTACCATGGGGGTCCTTGTTCACCCTGGGGAGTGAGAAAGGCTAGGGGAGGGTTGGTAGGAGGGGAAAGAGGTGAAAGCAGAGGTGGCTATAGGAAGTTTACAAAACAAAAACAGCTCTGAGAAATGATAGTAATAAATAGGTATGATGTTAGACATGTCTCAAGTATCTTCAGTGATACTAAACCCTGTTGATTCAACTTCTGTAAACAATTCATTCAGACCATAGGAGTAGACACTATTGCTTGCCTAGGTGTACAGATAAATTTCCACCTCTAAGAACTTCCCTTTGAATACAACTCAAGATAAATAAATGACATTTATAATATAAAAAATAAATAATGCCTTGATTTATGATTTTCTTTGTGCCACTACTGTAAAAATTTCATCACTTTATTATCATGTTAGAACACAGAATTTGGGCTAATCCATGTCATTTTCCCAGGCCATAGTCATTCATAACAAATACCTACATTTGTGCATTCAACTCAGAAAGCTGAGAGTAGAGATTTTTTTACAGCATGGTGACCTTTTTGCTATCTGAAGGGACAGACTTCACCCTAAATTCTCAAACTCTTCCATCCATAGACCATTACCCACACTTAGGGAAAATATCACAAGTAACTACTTTATAACCTACCTACTTCTGTAATATTAGTCAGAGCTACACTAGATTCTAGATCTTTTAGCTATAGAACACTCCATTATGGTCACATGTACTTTGTAAAGAGTATCTATGCAGCCACACAATAAGCTTTATTGTGCAATTAGAATTGGACTAATTGAACTAGAAACCTTTTTCCAAATTGTACTGTGTTTTAAATCTCCAGACAATGAACCATCTGTCATTATACTCTTTGAAGTCTGATCCAGGTTAAATAAATCATTCCATGCCAGGTTTTTATTCTTATCTCTTCATGTGGTTTGCTTCCTTGTATGACTCCTGCAGCAACCTCCTCAGAACAGTGGCTCCAATATTCTGGAATTAGCTAGCCATTTTTTGACTGAATTTAAGACCCACTTCACAAGACAGAACTCATATCTGGTACTGTTAATGAAGCCAAGAACCAGCAACTAGATAGGGCATTGACCCTTGGGCAAAATTTACTATTATTTTTCTGCTCAATTTAAATTCCTAATGGCTTAATGTTTTACCCATAGATCAGTGCATCTTTCAACCCCCATAAGTATATCTTCTTGAAACTAACACCCCAAGATCCACAATTGATTAGTATGCCTTAAATAGGATGACTATATAAGACTCCTCCATTCAAGACTAATGGGTCTTCATGGAAGAGGTGATAGAAATATTATAAAAGCCAGGGATGATGGATGACTTCAAGGAAACAATGTTTTCTAAATATAACAGGTGATCACAAATATAAACTAATTGTGATTGTGACTGCATACATAAAATCAGTACAAGCTCAAGCCAGATACAATCCCAGCATAGAATGGGGAGATGGACATAAAGTCCCATCCCTTGCTGAGGAGCTATTGTCATTTAAATGTTATTGGGAGAAAGAGTCAGAGAAAGAAAAGGGTGACATGGGGGAGGGAGGGAGAGAGAAAGAGGAAGACAGGGAAAGAAAGGTTTTTCTTCAGTGATAGGACACTGAGTATATCTTTACCCAAGAGTAATCAAACAACACAAGCTAGATATAATAGGCTTAAGAGAGACAAAGGGAAAAAGAACATCAAGTTGGGGAGGAAAATGGGGTGGATCTATAAGGATTCGAGGAAATGAATATGATCAAAATATGTTGTGAAATTCCTAAATAATTAATAAAAATGTTTTGTTTTTTAAAGCTTTGAGCTTATTTATTTGCCAGTGTATCTTAACTTCTATGTAGCTCATAATAGGAGTTCCATAAGTACTTAATGTGGTGGGAATGTCTTTCTATATGCTGTGAAAATCATTCTGTAAATAAAGGAATGGTTTTGGCCTGTGGTGAGCACCATAGAAGGAGTAAGCAGGAAAATTGAGGTTCAAGTAGGAGGAGAGCAGAGTCAGACAAACTCTATCCAGCTGCCAAAGAAGAAACACGTTAGGGAGCCAGGTGAGCTGGCCACCGCCAGATAATTTAATGGAAATGAGTTGAAATAAGATGAAAGAGTTAGCTAGCAATGTGCTTGAGATATAGATCAAACAGGATGAAATTAATATAAGCATCGGGGTCACTTTTTAGAGGGAAAAGTATTCGCCATGTGCGAATCAGACCTCTCGCCCATATGGAGTCAGAAACCTTGTGCAACAGCCTAATATATGTTGATCATTCTGTTTACAAATATTTATCATGCATTCATTAATATGTACTAAAAAGGTATGTGGATAGGCAATGAAGAGGAAAATATGGTTCCTATACCTTCAATACTAAGTTTATGATGACATCTATAGTGAGACCTAGATATAAAATACCTGAGAACATACTAAGTATTTAAAGAAGAAAATAATCTCACAAACAGAAATGAAGGTATTGAAGATAATGAATAGTTATAATTAATTCCAAGAGGTCATTGTCTTATTGTAGAATGTATTATTTTTATTTAAAATTGTGTCTGATCAAAATGTGGAAAGATCTCCATGTATTCTAAGGTCAACAGCAATGCTCAACTTTTTAAAGAGTTGTGAGTTAGATACATAGACAGGTGGAAAACTAGGTAGATCAATGACAGAGAGACATGCACATTAATGTTAATATTTTACCCACAATTTATTACAAAATATCATTAATGCTCATTTTCACCTTTTTTGACAACCATTTAGAGAAAGTTTGAATAAATTAAATGAAAGTAAATCAGGAGAAAAATTATTATAATTCACTCATGTTTGGTTGATTTAGATGTATTGATTAAATTTTTATATATTCTATTGCTTGACTGAACATAGGAAGGACAGATTATCATGCCAATTTCCATTTTCTTAGTACTGTGAATAAATTAACCACTATCCCCAAAATTTACTGATGAGACATTCCTGTAGCTTTACCTATTTTAGTAAAGTACCTTCAACATTAAGGTTTTTCATGGTATAACAGTAACTAAACATATGACTTTTTAAAAGCCGGTATTACTTCCAGTGTGAAGATTTACAGTATTTATATTGTTTTCTCCACTGTTCACATACTACAACCTATCTGACAATCTGCCAGAGAATCAATTAAGGTGGTTTATCAGTATTTCGGACAACATCCTCTATCTTAGCAAAGATTGACCATTATCATTACAAAATACACATCTGTGTCAAACCATGGGGAATTATGCCTCAGTGCACTAAAGAGAAAGGCACTGAATACTTTAATAGTCAGCCTCCCTGCAGGAATACTAAAATAATCTTATCTTTGAAGAGAATCATGTGGTAAATTCTCAAATTAGTCTAAAGCAGGATGGTTTTAATATACTTGGTTTTAAATAAGGTATATATTCTTCCCTGCAGGTTTTGATTCCATTTCCTTTGGCCCCAAAAGCACAGGTTCTGCCTTATGGTAGTTCAGGCAGCCTGGATGGACATTGCTAAGCTGTGTGCCCAAATGGATCAGGGCTTTACAGCACTGAGAGCTGACAGACCATTAGGCAGATTGGGATTCTGTGCAGCTGTCTGGATGCTGCTGGAATGACTTCTCTCTTTGTCTCAGGATTATGCTGCCAAAGGGACTGCACACTTGCTGCTTTAAACACCTTTACTCCTTTTGATGTGAATTTAATCTGTGGAAATTCAGGCCTTTTTATCTGTAAAAAAAGACAAAGAAAAAGAAAGAGAAAGAAAGAAAGGAGAGGAAGGAAGGAAAAAGAGAAGTTTTCAAGTGCCCATATTCTAATATTTTTATGGCAACATGAGCAGATCAGAGTTTCTTCATTACAAATGATTATGTGCTATGCTACTTTTTAAAGACTCATTTCAATCCTTATGTTCAAGTTCTTTGCAAACACAATTTTCTTTATTAGCCATGTGTTCTGAATGCGTAGTTTGCATTTTTTGCCTTATCAGTTCTGTTTGTGACTGTTTTTAAGTTGAGCAGGTTCTTTAACAGTGACAATCAGAAACAATATTCAAAAATCTATCTATAGAGTTATGTTTATTTGGTGGAATACTTAACTTCCTAGCTAGTTTGATTACTATTAGTGAACATTAATTGACTACATTTCTAGTATTTATTATGGTTCTGTATTTGTCAAATACCTGGACAAATCAAGTAGTACTGAGATTCTCCTCATCTTTATAATTAACCTGTCAAATGCAGAACAAATATCTTACATCATCTCTCTAGGAGTTTTAGTCATTTGGATAATAATTTACCTGCCACAGAAACACTCACTGTTGAGGAAATTCAACAACTGATCTACTATTGCATTGTTTCTAATAAAAAGAGAAAGTTCCTATCTCTAAGTGAAGTGACATGATATACAAAAATGTATTCTTGTCTGTGCAATCCATATGCACTTACAAAGCCTGCATTGCTATATCATAATAAAAGTTAAAAGTCAATAAGATTCTAAATAATCAGAGGTGTCATAAATATTCACCATGCAGGCTTTCCTCTGTAGGCTGTCAGCTTTCTGTAGATTACTCTACAGACATAGTGTAGCCTTACTTAAAGATGAGTCTCTTGAGAGCAATAGAGACATGCTGGATAAGTAGGAGAAGATGACATTAATACAAAATGCAAAGACATTTCTGCTTTTTTACTGAATTTTGTAATCATCCTTTTCATGCAGTAAATATTTTGGATGAACTGTGTTTCCTCTCACTTTTCCTTTACAAATAGGTACCTGAATTTTAGAGGTCAATATGAAGAATTTCTAAATTCTAGGGCCCACCTTTAATTTAACCCCATTCCAGTAAAATTTAAGCTAGTTCTACTGCATTTCAAATTCAACTCTCAACTGTCTGTGGTGAATTTAAAACTGTAAATCTAGATGCAAATGGAAAGAAGAACCATAAAGGATTTAAACAAGATTCTAATGGGCTCTGTGTTTGCACCTTATAAATGACTGACCTTATGTCTATAAGGAAGTGGTGAGTACAGTATTCCATAGGACAGGGAAATACCACATTTCTTGAAACTTTTTATTTATTTTGTGTCTGTGCTTAAAATTGAATGCAAATATTTAATTCTTTTTTATTTGTTTGACTTTAGGGTATTTCAGTGATAAAAGTTGCTTTGCCTCTGACTCCAGATTAACTCTAAAATATAAATAGCAGTCTCCATGCAATCTCTTATGCTGAAATTTCAATACTGTTTTTATTTTTTTTCTTTACCATGGCATGAGAAGAAGGTGAAAAGTGATTTGATGGACCAGAATATTAGCATTACATGAACATTTATGTCTTTCTTTGGTCTTGCTAAGTTTGGACATCTGAGTGTTTCCTAGGACATTTTGGTTAAAAGCAGACTGTGGATTAAAATTTTTATTTATGGATCCCTGATGTACTTACAATACCTGATGTAAGAATATGTTACCAGAAATAGCCTACTAATATTTTCACATATTCTCTAATAAAAAATTTAGAAAAGCCACTGATTCATATCTGTTTTGTCCTCAGAATCCACAAAGACAAATAAAGCTTGCCACTTAGACATCCCTCACTTGGCTCACTTCACTTACCATTTCCCTCAGTAAGTAATTTATAATTCTTATTCATGAGATTCAAAAATTAAGGGTGCAATATGTGCCATAAAATGATGCAGGAGGGAGATTTATATCTGTTTGCAAGAGAGAAAGAGACAGAGACAGAGACAGAGAGACAGAGAGAAAGAGAAAAGTGAACTGTGAAATTCATGAGATGAGAAGAGGGATGGAAAGATGGCTTCTCATTCTGTCTGCTCAAAACAAGCTGAGGAAATCCACTCTTCTTTACAAAAGTAGGAAAAGTAATTTAAATAGTTGTTTTTAGAATAGCAAAGTAATTTAAGTAGTTGTTTTTGGAATAAGAGGCCATTTTATACTTTAAAACTATGGAGCTTTTATTAGACATAAAGGTACATTTTGTCATTACACTCATAAATATTAACATTACGTATGGAAATAGACTCCTTCATATATTTATTAACAGAGTACAGGCAGGTAAGATGAGAATTTTAATTAAATTCAGCATATGATATAAACTGGTCATGAAAAATATAGCAAAAACATTATAGTAAAAATATAGTTCAATGATACAAGCTTCCCTCTATAATTTTTAATATTTAGCTAAAAAGTCTTGGTTTTGAATCATGGTATCTCCACTTATAACTGATGTCTTTAGTGCCAGACATAGTGCTGTATGACTTTAATCCCAGGATTTGTGAGGCAGATATGGCAGAATCTCTGCAATTCAAAGAAAGTCTGGTCTATATGACAAGTTCCAGTCTGGCCTGGGCTACATATGAGAACTTGTCTCAAGGAATTATAAATTAATTTTAACCATTATGTCCTAAATAGTTACACCTTGATTCTTAGTAAAATATTCTTAAGTCCACTCTCTTTAACTTTTGTATACCTCCTCCACTTCTTTTACTGTCTACTTATGACTATTTGACTGTTTATAAAATATCAGTTTAGGGTTTAAGTAACAGAAACTGGGAAAATATTGCAAGTTTGGGTGACCTGTGCTTTGCAAGACTTTGTAAAGAGATCGGATGATTATGTGATTTATTCCAGTCTAGTAAGATGAAGCAAATTGTGCTGTGAAAAGAACTTCACTTTCACTGAACAATGTATTTTCTATCATAAGGTAGATTGTCAGTCTCTATTTTTTGTTAAAGATGAGACAGAATTTGATATGTTCTTGAAACAGTTTTGCAAGCAAATTTTTCTTAAGATTTAAGTACTTTTATGGAATAACAATGAGAAAGCTTCGAGTGTAGGAACATTTTACCACTACTACATTATCTATATGGAATATTTTCCCTGTCTATTAGTGAATGGATCATAAACTGTGATATACAAAATATAATTCTGTTGAAGAACATCATGGACTTGCAAAACTATTCATTCTTATGACTCATGTTTGGACATCTATAATAATGGTATACTTCACTAGGGTTTCTTAGTGAGAATTAAGCTAAATATAATATGCAATGCAACTAATAGCGTGTTGGGTGTATATAGTAAAAAAATCAATAAGAGCCAAATTTTTTTTTAAACTTTATTTATTTATTTGCCTGGAACTGGAACAACAGACAGTTGTTAGCTGCCATGTGGGTGCTGGGAATCGAACCCGTGTCCTCTGGAAGAGCAGATGGTACTCTTAACCACTGAGCCATCTCTCTAGCCCGAAGAGCCAAATTTTTTATCATTGTCTCTTTATAATTCTACTCCTTTCTCTGATAGAAAAAAATTACAAAGAGACATCTGTACTTGACATTCTCAGGTTCCCTAGATGTTTACTTAAGCACATTTTTGAAAAGATTTTTAGTGAAAGAAGGAGTGTTATGCCTGAAGAAGAAAGCAAGACTTTCCAGGTGATGTTTTAGACTACATGATGCTGCAGGGGAGGGTGAATGTTTTGTCCATTATTGGATATTTACAAGCATATTTCTCCTTCCCACTAGATACCAGTAGTACCACATAGTCACTTCCAAGTTGTAACAACAAAAAATATTTCCATACATTGCAAAATGTTTTACAGAGCAAAGAAAGCCACTCTTGATTAAAAGTATCAGTTCATGTTAATTTAGATGTGAAGATTTCATTCCATTAGTGCTGCTTATTAGCTAACTGTATAAACACTGATTCTGATCTCTTGAAATTCAACAAAATCATAGATCTACATATGCATGTGGTTTAATGATTCCAATATCCTTTCAAATCAATAGTGGTAGTGAAGCCATTTTTGATAGAAGTTTGATTTTTCAAAAGGAGGTGCTACATTATAAACCAACCAATCCTATAAGCTACATTCCCATCTGAAAAGCTACTTTCATAAGTGTCACTATATACATGATTTGGTGTAAATTTATATACACATATACATGTACACATTTCACTTGAAAAAAAATCAAGGAGTATAACACAGAGCAATTGCAGTTAAATTCAGCCAAATTAAAGTGTTAAGGGTATTCTCCAGTAACAAGCTCATTGTACTATAAAAGTTGGGTACTTTGTTTCTATTATCATGGTTATGTAATTTAGTAACAAGTTTCCCTAAGGTGCATTTAACATATAGCAGTATTGGGAATGAAGGGTAGAAAAGCTTTACTGCCAGCCAAATCAAACATAGAACCAAAATTACTCAAAAAATGGTACTGTCTTGTCTTTTTCTTTAATTTTTATTGTATGTGTATCAGTGTTGAGTCTACATGCATGTTTGTGAACCACTTTTGTGACTAGTGGCCACAGAGGCCAAAGGAGGACATCAAAATACCTAGAAGTGGGATCATAGACTACTCTGAGGTGCCGTATAGGTACTGAGAACCAAACTGGGGTCTGTTGCAAGAGCATAAAGTGTTCTTAACTGCTGAACTATCTTTCTAGAGCATTATAGATGGCAATACAAATATCAGCATTGCCTTAACTTTTAGTTTATGAAGAAAGAAACTATAGAATGGAAAAGGGTAGAAATTGTGGAAGAGGACTTTGAAAATTATAACTTTTCTACCCAAACAATGCAAACTATTCACTGAAGAGTATGATAGCTGTCAGAAAAAATCTGCCAAGCCATCAGAGTACCTTCACAGCAGTAGATGATTCAATTGTCCTCTACATAGGGACTGACAGTCAATGCAATAAAATGAAGCATGTTCTTTCCCTTGTGTAACATGCAGCAGCTGCTGCTATGCTTCAGATTTGACAGCTCCCTAAGTGGTTTTTGGATATATGTAAGACCCCATGTTAGCAGGTGGCTCCTGATGACAGTCTTAGCAGTTCTTAGCTTAAACAGTCTCAAGTCCCACTGCAACAGAAAGAATACCATAACCAAGTGAGTACTACACTGAAAATTAGGGAAGGAATCAAATTCTATTTGTGACCTTTAAATTTGAGGCAGTGGCTTTGAATCATTCAAGTGCCAATACAATGATATATTAACAGCTTAAAATAGGCATGTCAGAGCAGCGTAAGCCAATCTTACTACCTGGATGAGTTCATGCAACTCCTTGCACAGTAACAGTAATCTTCATTTATACTATTCAGGAGTCACTGCTGCCTAAGGCAATATATATACATATATATACCTATGTATATATATGTATATAGGTATATATATGTGCATATGTATGTATATACATATATATTTATATGAGTCCTTAAGATTATTTCAACTTTTGCTATAGTCACTAGATTTCATATGGCTGAAAATAAACCACCATATATTGTGGATCTTTTAGAAGTCTCATAAATGTAACTTAGCCTGTGAATTCTTGGTCTACAATTTTGAAATTTGAATTGAGGTAGATTATTTGACCTCTTATTTCTACTACCTTGCCTTATCTCTAGTTACTAGAAATTCATGGATTTTTTTAACAGTTGTAAAGCCAACCTCAAACCCAACAAACATATATCAGAATATACAGTAAAATCTTTTTATATCTTCAGTCTTCTCTTTTTTTTTTTTTTTACTATCAGGCAGGTATAAAAGAGATATAGAAGAATAAGAAAAAAGCTTTTTTTTCCCCTTCAAAATGCATTATGTTTATTTTAATATATATAAAGTATTTTAAGGAATTTAAATTGGTCAAATTTGGTCCAATTTAAAACTCTAGTTTCAGCTAGGTAGTGGTGATACATGTCTTAAATCCCAGCACTCGGGAAGCAGAGGCAGTTATCTCTGAGTTTAAGACCAGCCTGGTCTACAGAGTGTGCTCCAAAACAACCAAGACTCTTGGACAACAACAACAACAAAGGCCACAGAAAAAAATAATTCCCAAGTTACATTCAATAGACCTATAACTGAAATATCCAAGACTCTACATTCTGTAGCTCCATTTCAAATCTAACTGTTTAAGTCAAATCTACAGTAATAATGAAGAAAAGGGGTCAAGTCAGGCTGAGAAAACTGATAGGAGAAGGGTCTCTCATTTGTGACCAAGAGCAGAGTTTAAATCCAACTACTAACAGAATTACAGTAATTTTTTCAGAGATGCAAAGATTATGGAGGGTTTTCTTTAATAATCAGCCTAACTTAATGGTTTTTGGTGTATTGTATTTATGATGTATTTCATGCCCAGTCTACCCAGTGCACACTGACAAACAAGCCAACAGTGCTTGTGCTTCTATATAGATCTTCACACTCTCCAAGAATAATGTAGAGACCAACCTCTCAAATAAAATTAATTTGAGAAACTAATTTTTAATTGACAGCAATAATGTAAATAAGTCAAAATTGTATCACATAAACAATGAAATAAAATTTGGCTCTCGTCATTATTACATCCTTCTCTAAAGCTACATATACAACTGGGTTATTTTAAAATAGAAACTGGATATGAAACTATACCTTACATTTTGTTGCTTTAAATTATAAAAAGCAAAGGCATAACCTTTACAAAAATTTGAATATGGAAATGGCAATTCAAGCATACTTTAAGTCTTCATAATATGTAATGTTTTGCTCTCTAAAGTATATATTTCACACTTTTGCTTCTCAGGTCTAGATGAAAATGAGGAAAATTATCTACTATTAATACATTAACCTAATGCAGAATTAAAGCAGAATTTTAACTGCTGGTCCCATAAAACCTAGTCCACATCAACAAGAATACATACACAAGACATTCTTATCTCTTAGGTTGTATTCATATTTAACTACTTTTACTCAGAAATATATTTGCTCTATTTCTCTGCAAATTCAATCCCATAGAACTATTGATGCAATCAACCTTACTTGTTTAAACCAAAGAACACTGTAATGGCTGTAGAGTGACCAAAGTAATAAAGTTTCTGAAATTTGAATTAATAATATGAATGAGATTTAGTAAACTAGTTATTCTTAAGTAAACCTTCACAGTGGCTAGCCTCAGCAACATAAACCATGAATATTAACCACTGCGCATATTCTACTTTATTAATTTTCACTTGATGTCACAGTTCAGGGTCATTGGCCAGATCAGAGCTTTGGTGTCATTTCCTTATTTAAACCATTATGGCTGAAAAATGTGACATTTGTAAAATTCTATTTATTTACTTATTTATTTATTTATTTACTTATTTATTTATTATTATGAACAAAGAAGTCACACTTTCTATCCTTGTATATTTTTATTCAAGGTCCCTTCCCCCTCCCACCACATCAGGTCATTGTCTCTTCTCCATAACTCCCCATCCCCTTCCTGGGCAGGCGGCAGGTGGTCCCAAGGTCCCACTGTCCCAGTATTGCTTAGTTCAGCCTCCACTCCTGGCAGATCCAGTTTTCTACCCTCAACCTCAACACTGAATCAGGTGTTCCTCTAGGGGGAGTGGGATCCAAGGAGTCAGTCCAAGGTGTCTCTGATCCCAAGCTGTTCAGTGGGACAAATTTCTAGATGTACTATTTGCTAGGATATGGTCCTATGATTTGGTAGTTTAAAGTACTTATATGTAAAGAACAGGCCTCTGAAATATTCATAAATTTCATAATAAATATAAATAAACAAGCAAACAGCCTGATTAACAGGAGATCAAGTGCTTGACTACCGAAGTGAAGAGAAAATATATTTTTCAGACTGTCTTAAAATAAAACCACATTCCATATTATAGAAGAAGGAAAGAATGACTGGGAGGCTTCATCAAGTATTAAAGCTAAATAGTATAGTGAGAAACAAAAAAAATTCAACATTTCTTCATTTCTTTTTTGCGTGAAAAATCTAAGGGCTATAATTCATATATGAGAAACTAGGTACTTACTGCATCTGACATCTGCTTTCTTTTTTTTTCCTTCTTCATTTATTTTGTATTTATCAAGAAAAATAGTAAAAAGAATTTAAAATGCTGATAAGTTAACAATAACTATCAAGAATATCCTCCTCAGCGAGGTATCACAAACTCAGAAAGATCAGCAGGGAATGTACTCACTCATTAGTGGTCTCTAAACAAACAAACAAGAAAAAAAGCCAAACATGCCCAAGCTGCAAACCACAACCACTGAACAGCTTGGGATCAGAAACACCCTGGGCTGATCCTTCAGATCCCACTCCAACTATAGGAATACCTGACTCACTCTTGAGGGAGGGGGGACAAAACTGGATTTGCCAGGAGTGGAGACTGATCTAAGCATTATTGGGTCAGTGGGACCATAGGACTGTCTGCTCCCTGCCCATGGAGGGGATGGAGTGTTGTGGAGAAGAAAAAATGACCCAATGTGGTGGGAGGGGGAAGGGACCTTGAATAAGGATATACAGGGATGGAAAAAAAATTCAGAGGGAAAGCTGAACACAAAGTAAATATATGTGTAGCAATCTTATTTGCATTATCACCCTTGAAAAGTCATGCTTATGATTTTTATCCTCTTTATAGTTATTGTTAACTTTTCAGCATTTTAAATTCATTTTACTGTTTTTTTGATAAATACAAAATAAATAAAGAAGAAAAAAAAAAGAAAAGAAAAAAAGCCAAGCATGCCCAAGTGGCAAACCACAACCACTGAACAGCTTGAGATCAGAAACACCCTGGACTGACCCTTCAGATCCCACTACACCTATAGGAACACCTGACTCATTCTTGAGGGAGGGGGGACAAAACTGGATTTGCCAGGAGTGGAGACTGAACTAAGCATTATTGGGTCAGTGGGACCATAGGACTGTCTGTTGCCTGCCCAGGGAGGGGACGGGGAGTTGTGGAGAAGAAAAAATGACCTGATGTGGCGGGAGGGGGAAGGGACCTTGAATAAGGATATACAGGGATGGAAAAAAAAATTCAGAGGGAAAGCAGAACACCAAGGAAATATATGTGTAGCAATCTTATTTGCATTATCACCCTTGAAAAAAACTTTTAATGTGTGGCTTTAATTCATCTTTTGATTAAAAAATGTTTTACAAAATTTAGGAAGCAAGAGAAGTTGAAAGAGAAAATCATTCTAGAGAGCATCAACAGACATTTTAATTTGCAATATAAAATATTGAGAGATTACATAGTTTTTTATGAATAAAGTCATATGTTTTATCCATATATTACCTTGTTCAAGCTCCCTTCCCCCTCTTGCCCCTCCCAGTCACTCTCTCTTCTCCCCATCTCCTTATCTCTTCCACAGCAAGACAGGAGGTTCCAAGGTTCCAAGCTGCCTTAGTTCAGCATCCACTCCAAGCAAGTCCAATTTCCTGATCCTAATATCAAGACTGGGTCAGGTGTTCCTCTGGAAGGAATGGGCTCCAAGGTGCCAGTCCAAGCTGTTTCAGATCCCAAGCTGTTAAGTGTTTGTAGTTTGCAGCTTGGATATGCTTCCTTTTTGTTTAAAGTCCACTAATGAGTGAGTACATCTCCTACTTATCTTTCTGGGTTTGTGATACCTTACTCAGGAGATCCTTAACAAATGATGTTTGCACAGCTGGAGATTACATAGTTTTTAAACTTAAACTTCCTTTGCAACAATGAAGAAAAATACATCCCAAAGTCTCTCTTCCTCTAAAAACTCTCACTGAAGTAAATGGGCTGAGTTGCCCCCCCAAATTAATGGTAGTTAAGACAGAAAAAAAGACTTGACTGTAATTTACACTTCACTCTGTTATACTAATTCATTAAGTCTATCTAAAACCAATGATTCTAAAGCACTTACTCCAACCTTTATTTCTTAAAAGTAGTGACAAAGTTTGTACTTCACAGCAGTTAATGAAATGCATTAAATGAAAGGAAGAAACCACGAATATAACACTTTGAGAAATGTATAAAATTGTCAAATCTTACTGTACCACCATGTATAAAAATGTATGTAAATTTCTAAACATGATGAAATTTCCTAATTAAAACTTTTGCTGCATCTTGGACCCCATCAACACCCTACCCCAGCACTACCTTGCTATTGCACTTGCACTCACTCTTTTACTATGTTCTTTCAATAAATTTAATCTCACTCCCATATCCAAACCTTTTAATGGACTTTTCTTGTCATGCCATAGCCAGCATCTTTATTTTCTTTGGGCCTTTGCTCATGTAATACTTTCTTTGAATGATTTAGCTCACCTCAACCCCACTCCTTAAAAAACCTCACATCCATTACTCCTCATCACTTATTCCTAGTTCAACATGCTTCAAAGCAGTTTTCTCTACGTGCTATTAATGCTACTGGTTGCAAGTTCATTTGTGTTATTTTCTAAATTTCAATGGCACAATGGCTAGATCATGTTCTGTATTGCTGAATGTGGGTAAAGCAAAACCAAGCACACAAATGTACAGTGGATGAATGAAAGAAAATGAATAAAGTTTCCCATTTATATTCAACTTATCAGGTACTTTCCAAAATAATTTGCTCTATGTTTTCAAATGAATAAAGCGTCCCATTTATATTCAATTTATCATGTACTTTCCAAAATAATTTGCTCTATGTTTTCAAATGAATAAAGCATCCCATTTATATTCAATTTATCATGTACTTTCCAAAATAATTTGCTCTATGTTTTCTTATTCATGCAACACATAACACTTTAAGGAATGATACTGAACAGTGAAACTGAGAAGATTCTGTAAGGCCGAAGGCACAGTCAATAAGACAAAATGACAGCCTACAGAACAGGAAAAGATTTTCACCAACCCTCCAAGTGATAGAGGATTTATCTCTAAAATATATAGAAAACTCAAGAAGCTAGAGCCCCAAACCCTTAATAACCCAATTAAAAATGGGGTTCAGAACTAAAAAGAGAATTCTCAGCAGAAGAATTACAAATGGCTGAAAGTCACATTAAAAAGTACTCAACATCTTTAGCCATCAGAGATATGCAAATCAAAACAACTTTGAGATATCACCTTACATCTGACAGAATGGCTAAGATTAAAAACAAACATGACAGACTATGCTGGAGAGGTTGCAGAGCAAAGGAGACATTCCTCCATTGTTGGTGGGAGTGTAAGCTTGTTCAGCTACTCTGGAATGCAGTATGAAGGTTTCTCAGAAAACTGAGAATCAAGCTCCCAAAGGATCCAGCAATACCACTTTTAGGCAGATACCTAAAGTTGCACATTTGCAACCTTAAAGCATTAGCTCAACTATGTTCATAGTGAAATAATAGGCAACAAGGAGGATCCTAAAGAGACATCCATGTATCCTCCTAGGAAAGAGAAATAGGTAAGATTTCCTGAGTAAATTGGAATCATGGTGGTGGCAAAGAAATGTGTAAAGAGAAACAGGTAGGAAGAAAGAGGGAAGGAGAGAGAAAATAGGAAAATAGATATCTTGACAAAGGAAACTATTTTTGGGTTAGGGAGAGACCTGGTGCTAGGGAAACTGCCAGGAATCAACAGGAATGACCCCAGCTAGGTCTCTGAACAATGGTAGAGAGGCTGCCCTATTTGGCTTTCTCTGCAATCTCCTGCACCCTAATTGTTATCATAGAGCTTTCATCCAGAAAATGATTGAAGTAGATGCAGAAATCCATAGCTAAGTACCGGACTGAGCTTTTAATCCAGGTGAAGACAGGGAGAGGGAATTATATGAACAAAGATTATTAAGGGGAAGCAAACAGAGAGACAGAAGACTAGAGCTAATGGGAGTAAACTGACTCTGGGATGGCAGCTGGAGAACATTCATGGGATCAAACTAGGCTTTATGCTTGTGGATGACAGTTGAATGACTTGCCTGGTGCATGAGCTGGCAGAATGGAACCCATTCTGTACTGAGAGATGATTTGCTTAGCCTTGATGCAGGGTGAGTGGTGCTTGGGCCTACCTCAACTTAATGTCTCAGAGTTTGTTGAATACCCGTGAGATGCCTTAGCCTCTTTGAGCAGTAAATGCGAAATGTAGTGGGGGGGACTGGGGAGTGAGTAGGAGGAGAGGAGGTAAGGGAAATTGTGGCTGGTATGTAAAAATATTAAATAATGACTCCCACTACCCTAGAAACCATAAATTGTCAAGAACTCCAGAGTATGTGATAGAGACCTGTGAACCCTTCTCTCATATATGCTATAATTTTGTTTAGCTTTTCATGAGCAGGCCACTGAGAGGCCAATTAGCTGCTTAGAGTTTATGAGTGCACTAGCTCAGTTCAGAAGATACTACTTCACTAACTCTGTTCTACATGACCAGACTGATAAATGCCTTAACTCCCTATTTCATGATGATCCCTAAGCATTGTGAGTAGAAAATAATGCAGATGTCCCATATGTGACTGAGTACTCTACTGATGTGGATACTCTGCACTGACTTGTTTTGACTTTTGGCATTAATCTGTGTCCACTACATAGGAAAATCCTCTGATGATGTCTGAGAGCTACATTAATTTATAGACATGGAGAAAATGATTTAAAATATTGTTTAGTACTATGTCTATAACTACTAGTACTAATGCTAATAGGCTCGTTCATGGGGTCCTTGAGCTCTCCCCTTATGGTTATTGGACAGATTTGTTAACCCAGGTATGAGTTTTCTCTTGTGGCATGGGTCCTAAATCTTAGAAAGTGGCTGGTTGCTTCCATAACATTTGTGCTACCATTACTATTCATGGGTATATCAACCTATGGAATCAGTTTAGTGTCTTTTCAAGGCTGACCACTTGGTATTTGATAGTCAATTATGGGCTCATCTTTAGGGAAGACGTAGTATTCTTTAGCTGTCTTAAGTTCTTTGTCTAGATATGAGGACTCCAGAGATTTCCCACCTTCACATTAGCATGTGCATTGGTGTTGTACTTAATCATGTTTTGTTTAGGTGACCATACTGTTAAGGCATCATTGGTGAAGGTTTCCTATCATTTTAGACAGTAGAATCTCAGAGCTAATTTCCTGCTGCTCTAGCTCTCACACTCATTCTGCTCCCATTTCTATTATGTTATGTGATATTATAACTGGTACTGCTGTTATAAAGTCAGCCACAAGTATACCATGGCTTATCTTTTTTATGTTTTGCCTACTAAAATCTTTTATTTGGTGGTATTCTTTACTTTTATTAATCATGTATATGAGGATTGCTTTCTTTGTTAAACTGATTTTTCTTATCGATGATATAGATCAAAGATCATTGTCTTTCTTAAATTTTAAAATTTCTCAGACATGAATTTTTTTGCCATTTCTATACTCTTTCCAATGATGTGGGTGGTCGAACTTTTTCTTACACATTCTGTGTCTCCTAAACATCTTTTTATAATTTTTATCTCATTGTTTCACCTTGTGGCATGCATGCTAGCTTTTTTCTTTAGATTTGTCTTCTAGATTCCTATGTTGCTAACTGCATTTAAATAATTTTACCCATAATGAAGAGTTTCTAAATTTAGAAACTGCTCTTATAACATTTTAAGAGTTTATACATTAGAAAATGCTGTTATAACATTGTTCCATGGTTTAAAATTGTTTGCTGCTTATAGGCTCTAATAGTCTTACTTTTAATTTTGAAATATAAACTGCAATTTTTTATTATGCAACTATTTCTGTGCTTTTTAGTAACTGTACTATGTTTCCAAGCTTTTCTCTTCTTGAGGGTGGTAGTGGTTCGTGATCATTATATTTTGATATTATCATGAGCAGAATTGATGAATTTTTATATATTACAATAATTTATACTAACATGTGAATAGACTCTGATATCATAAATAAAGAATAAATTTCTTATATAAAGTGCATTTGCAGTTGATACTAAAATGTGCTATTCTTATTTTTATCAATTTGAGTAATTTTGGGTTGGATTATTAAAACATTCAAAATCATATTTAATTGACTAATTTTCTTAAGATTTGTCATATAATTTGAACATCTCTTTAGTTAATAATTTTGGGTCTCAAAAAAAATTGGAGTTAAAAATAATTTTTTTTCCAAAATTATCTATCTATCTATCTATCTATCTATCTATCTGTCTTTCTATCTACCTATTTATCTTGGTGTTTGCTTGGTTTAGACAGGATCTCAATGTGTAGCCCAGACTAGCCTTGAAATTGTTTTGTATGGCTTCAAACTCAGGAGGATATGTCTACTTGAGCATCCCAAGTATTGGGACTATTGGCAAATACAACACTCAGGTTAGACAGTTTTTTATCCAGTGGTTAGATACCATGGCACATGCCTACAACCCAAGTCACTGGGGTGTGCTGAGAAAAGAGTATTTCAAGCTGAAGATCAACAGCAACAATTTAGCAAAATTTGTTTCCAAATAAATTGAAAAAGGTGCTAGAATAAAGTTCTAGAGTTAGAGTTAGAGTACTTAGTTACCATTGGGAGGGACCTTTTATCATTACTTCATATAAGAAAAGATATGCTAACAGAAATAGCAGAAAAAATAAGAATCTTCCTTAAGATGGAATAAGATGGGTAAATTATCATATATAAATTGAATTATTGTAATTTTCTTGGGGTTTAGTAAAATTTGGAACTTCCACATTATAGAAGTTTCATTCTCACATAAATTAATTATCTATTATTGTTTCAATGATGTGGGTAATATTCCTGATTCCACCCTTTAATGAATTTTGTTAGTCCCAAGATTCCTAGTGATTCAATGTGGCTAATCAGAGACAATCTATTGCTTCTACTTAAAAATTTAGAAAAGTCACTTGAAATTAACTATGCATAAAAACCAGCAATATTACTGTGCACAAAATAGTCTCTTTTTGTAAAACTTGCTTTTTGAAAAATACTGTTTTGATCAATTATTTGATAATTTCTTTTTTTTTCCTTCTTTATTTTGTATTTATCAAAAAATAGTAAAAAGAATTTAAAAATGCGGAAGAATTAACAATAACTATACAGAGGATAATAATCATAAGCATGGCTTATCAAGGGTGGAAATGCAAATAAGATTGCTACACATATATTTTCTTTGTGTTCAGCTTTCCCTCTGAATTTTTTTTTCCATCCCTGTATATCCTTATTCAAGGTCTCTTCCCCCTCCCACCACATCT
>PVIH01008195.1:0-26363 GCA_004025045.1 Sigmodon hispidus
TGCTTTATGACCAATTATGTGGTCAATTTTGGAGAAAGTTCCATGAGGAGCTGAGAAATATGTATATTCCTTTGCCTTTGGGTGGAAGGATCTGTAGATATCTATGAAATCCATTTGCATCATAACCTCATTTAGACTCCTTATTTCTCTGTTGAGGCTCTGTCTGGTTGATCTATCCAGGGTTGAAAGTGGGGTATTGTAGTCTCCCACTATTAGGGTGTAAGAATTGATGTGGGATTCAAGCTTTAGCAGTGTTTCTTTTACATATGTAGGTGCCCCTATATTAGGAGCATAAATATTTAAGATTGAAATCTCCTCTTGACCAATTTTTCCTTTGATGAATAAGTAGTAACCATCTTGGTCCCTTTTAATTGCTTTTAGCTTAAAGTCTACTTTGTTAGATATTAGGATTGCAACGCCTTTTTGATTCTTAGGACCATTTGACTGGAAAAATCTTTTCCCAACCCTTTATTCTAAGCCTGTGTCTGTCTTTGCAGTTGAGGTGTGTTTCTTGTAGGCAACAGAAGGATGGCTTCTGTTGCTGTATCCATCTTGTTAGTGTGTGACGTTTTATAGGAGAGTTGAGACCATTGATATTAAGGGATATTAGTGACCATTGATTCATATTCCCTGCCATTTTTGGTGGCAACTTGTTTGTATTTCCTTTCTCTAGGGTATTCTTCTGTGGACTTATTGATTGTTTGTGATTTTGTGGGTGCATCTGGGGTCCTTAGGTTGGAGTTTTCCCTCTAATACTCTCTGTAGTGCTGGATTGGAAGATAGATATTCTTTCAGTCTGACTTTGTCCTGAAATACCTTGTTTACTCCATCTATGGTGATTGATAATTTTGCAGGGTATAGTATTCTAGTTTGGCAGCCATGCTGTTTAAGCATCTGTATAACTTCTGACCAAGCCCTTCTAGCTTTCATCGTTTCCATTGAATAGACAGGCATTATTCTGATGGGTCTACCTTTATATGTGAGTTGGCCCTTTTCTTTTGCAGTTCTTAATTTTTTTTCTTTGTTCTGTATGTTTTGTGGCTTGATTATAATGTGGCGCGCTGACTTTTTTTTGGGATCATATCTATTTGGTGTTCTGTAAGCTTCTTGTATCTTTATAGGCATTTCCTTGTTCAGGTTAGGGAAGTTTTCTGCTATGATTTTATTGAAAACATTATCTGTGCCTTTGAGCTGGTATTCTTCTCCTTTTTCTATTCCTATTATTCTCAAATTAGATCTTTTCATAGTGTCCCAGATTTCCTGAACATTTTGAGTTATGGCTTTTTTTGTTTTACTAATTTCTTTGACTGATATATCTATTTGAGCTACTGAGTCTTCCACTTCAGAGATTCTATCTTCCATCTCTTGAACTCTGTTTGTTATGCTTGTATCTGTGGTTCCAGCTTTTTTCTTCAGGTTTTCTATTTCCATCTTTGCCTCATTTTGCACCTTTTTTATTGCTTCTATTTCAGCTTTTAGTTCAGCTTTTAGTTCCTGGCATGTTTCTTTCATAGATTTGTTCATCTCTTTCAATTTTTTGTTTGTATTTTCTTCTATTTCCTTAAGGCTTTTCTTCATATCTTCTTTGAGAGCTTCGATGATCATCAAAAAGGAATTTGTGGTGTTGCTTCCTTCTGTTTCCTCTTCATTGCTCAGTTCAGTTCTTGTATTTGTAAGATCACCACTCTCTTCTGGAATTACCATGTTGTCCTTTGTATTATTATGTAATTTTTTGCACTGACGTTTGCCCATGGCTTCAGTGGTTCATGATTAGATGGCTCCTGGTCATTTGTGGCACTCGGGTTTGTGTGTCTCCTGTCATCTCTCTGGTCAGGGTCTGAGTCTGTCCTTCAGAGACCCCTGCAGATGTTGGCTCGCTCAGTTGGAGGTGGCGGTGTGTAGCCGGGCAACTTCCCTTAGCAGGAGCTGTGGGTATGATGACCTGCAGAGTTTATCAGCCCCTGCTCCAGAGTGCACTGGGACTCTGCAGACAGCACTTGGTCCCGGGAGCGGAACCAAAAGCTATAAGGGCATCACTTAATTGGTTTCTAGGCCTTGTGATCCAACAAGATTATAACAACAAGATTATAACATTGGCTGGACTTGGATTAATCTCATTCTTTGACCAGGTAAACTACAGTTCCACACCCAGGTGTGTTGGCAATATTTGATGTTGTGTGGTCTGTTAGTAAAAAGGAACTTAAAAGAGACTTCCAGGGAGTCCTGTAGGAAGAGAAAATGGAGAAGATCTCCATAGCTAATTGGGAGCATAAAAGGTTGTAACCAAGAAGAGGGGGAAACAAATCAAGAGAGAAGAAGATGATTGAGCAATAGGAAACATCTTGAACAGGGAGGGAGAGAAAAAAAAAAAAAGAGGTGAAGATCTTAATAGAAGAAACCACTGTAGAGATAGAAAAAGACTGGGTACTCTTTTGGAGGTTTTTAGGAAAACCTCCAAAAACTCATAGAACGTCCCTGACTAGGTCTCCGACCAATAGGAAAGGTGTTGCCTAACCAGGACTTCCCTTATAATCAAATGAATAACCACCCCAACTGCCATTACAGAACTTACATTAAACAATGAATAGAGGTAGAGGCAGAGATACACGGCTGAGCACTGGGCTGAGTCCCTGGTCCAGTTGATAGCAGGGGAAGAGAGTCTATGTGAGCAAGAGGATAGGGACTATGAGGAAAATTCTCACAGTAATGACTGGCTGGAGCTCTGGGGAGCTCACTAAATCAAGAACAGCCACCCCGGAACCATCTGGAAAAAAGAACTAAGCCGTCCAAGGATAGGCATCTGTCCACGGATATGAGCAACATGTGGAGCCTCGAGGGGAGGGTTTAGACTGTGTTTCTGTGCACCGACTGGCACCTTGGAGTCCATTCCCTCCAGAGGAACAGTCTTGATATTAGAATGAGGATATTGGACTTGCCTGGAGTGGATGCTGAGCTGATCCACCTTGGGACTTCTTGCCCTCTCTGGGGAGGAGATGTGGGGATGGGGAGGAGAGAGGCTGAAGGCTGACCAGGAGGGTTTGGAAGGGGGAAGGGAGATGGAATGAGAAGATATATGAATTTTAAAAAAGACTTTATTTTATAAAAATAAATAAATAAAAACTTTAGTATCTTGTTGGCTGATGTCAAGAATTGCCCTCAATAATTGAGCTACGGCTTCTTTTAGAGTAATTTATGACTGGAATGTTCTGCATGGAACTGAACTAGTCCCTTTGAATATGGAAGACAGTTGTGTGGCTTTGGCAGTCTGCAGGGCTTCTGGCAATGAGAATAAGATTTATCTCTAGTACATGAATGAGCTTTTGGAACCCATTCCCTAAAAAGGGATACCTTGATATAGAGAGTGAAGGAAAGGCTTGGTCCTGTCTCAATTTTATGTGCCAGACTTTGTTGACTTCTCAAAGGAGGCCATATCTTCTCTGAGGAGCAAATAAGGGGAGTTTGGGGAACCTGGGGGTTGTGGGGGCAGAGTGGAGAAAAAATATGGTTGGCATGTAATACAAAAAACCTTTCAAATAAAAAAGGAATATTTGAATTTAACTAAGCAATTGCTGGAGAAAGCCTCATAGCAATATAAATAATACAATCAGATGCAAAAGAAATAAGATTCCATTACCTTTGTCATAATCCATTGGTTAAAAGCAAATATCAATTTCTGTCCACAGTAGAGTGGTGGAACGTATTATTAAAGAGTTTGGGTGTCTAGAGGCTTGAGTTTCAGGGAGATACCTTAAATTCTACTGTCCTAGTAAAAACTTTTGAAGTTTATACACAGTGATTTAAGTTATATGAACAAGAGCTACCAGAAATGTTTTAGGTTTTTTAAAATAAAACAGGGAAGGAAGCATATTGATGATAACATAAGATTCAGGAAGATGCGGTTGTTAGAATAAATGTAGGTGATCCTGGAGATGCCTTAATCTGAATATTTTCAATGAGAACATTCCCTCTTTGTTAGAATAATGGAAGAAGTGCTGAATGAGAGGGGTTTATTTCTACTATTGGACTTCATGTGATCCAACTGTATTATTCCTTGCAATATGCCCAAATGACTAGACACACTACTCGACACATATTTACTTAGCTTTGTTCATTGCTGTACTATTCACAATAGCTAGAAAACAGAAATAACCTAACTGTTCTTAAACAGACAAGTAGGTAATTAAAATGGTGCAGCACACCATTTTATTCCACAACTATGGAATATTTAGTTGCAGAGAAAACTGAAACCATGAGTTTGTAAATAAAAGCACAGAATTAGAGAAGATCATATTGTGTAAGGTAACCAAGAGCTAGAAAGCAAAATATCATTTTTTCCCTTATCTAAGGCTTCTAGAATCAAATCTTCAGATATAAAAACATATCCTAGAGGAACCAAAAAACCCAGAAAAGTTAAAAGGTAAAATTGCCAGGGTGAAGGGCTGGAGAGCAATAGAGAGGGTGATTGCAGCATACCAGTGATAGGATGGGAGAATTGGGAAGATGGGGGAATATAAAGACAGAAGGAGAGAGAAGAGTAAAGAAACAGTAACATGTCTGGTAAAGTTATAATGAACTGTACTATTAACTATCTGCCTAAAAAACTATAATATGTGTAAGTCTCTATTTCTCTCTGTATATCTTTCTGTGTATATGAGAGAGTGACACAGAGAGATAAAGAAGTGAGAGGGAGGGAGAAAAGAAAGAGAGAAGGGGAAAGAGAAAGAGAAAGAATGTGTGTGAGGTATTCACATATTTTATTTTGATCTTTTTATTTATTTTTGAATCAAGTCTTATTTTTTATCCATGTATCCTCTTGTTCAATGAAAATTTTCCATCTAATCTCCCTCCAAGAGCTAAACACTAACAAAAACCACACAAACCATAAGGAAGTCTCCTTTGAATTTTGATTCCGTGTTGTCCAAGTGACTCTCAAAGCATTTCACACTATTGATACTGCTATGCTTGCCTTTTATATGTTGCTGGAAACATCATGCACTTCAGAGTCCAGAGGCCCCAGGACTGTAATTGATTTGAAAGCTTCCACCCTGATGACATTACACATTTCTTTTCTTTTCTTTTTTTAAAGATTTATTTATTTATTATGCATACAGTTTTACAGAAGAGGGCACCAGACCTCATCATAGATGGTTGTGAGCCACCATGTGGTTTTGCTGGGAATTGAACTCAGGTCCTCTGGAAGAACAGTCAGTGCTCTTAACCTCTGAGCCATCTCTCCAGCCCCGACATTACACATTTCTAAAATAGGAAAGCAACCAATAATCCTACTCAGTTTCGATACCTATGAACCACAATAATTAACATAACACAATAGGAATGCAGTAGTGGCACACAAATCTTGACAGTAACCACAGCTGTCTAATGAGCTGAACATATAACCAACTCATCAAGAGAAAACTATGTGTAGAAATTGGTAACCTAGCCAACTACCGTGTGGTAGTGAAGTCATTGATCTTGGAGGAGAAATTACAGCCATCACTTTTTTAAAGAAGCATAATGGCAACTGACACTCTAAATTTGTCCTTTAATCTACAGACAAGAAGTACAGTCCCTACCCCCTCATCAAGGAAACTTCTTTAGACCAAAGCTAAATCCCACTTCAGGAAACCACCAACCAATAAAAATGCAGAGGTATAGAACCCAGTTCTAATGGATACATCTGCAAATCATTCCTACACCTACAGCTCAGATCATTGAACAGAAAATTGTTGAAAGATTATAGAACAGAGGATCAGTGAGTTTGCTCTGAAAATTTTATCTATTAGTCATATTGGAAGCTACATGCATCCAGTCTCACCAACAGGGCTGCCTAAGCAAGAACTGAACATGGAAAACAGCAGACATGCTATCAAGGTTAGATGAAAGCTCAGGTGGCCTCAGCCCTACCTGAAGAACGACACACAACAAAGAGATGTTAAAAGTGGAAAACATAGTCTTCCCCAGGGGAGGGAAGACCAGCTAGTTATCCCATACCAACTGGTTAGTCCTAAAAACCTGCATACATAAACATTATATAGACTTTATCAGGTTGTATCTATGTATTTAAGAATATATATGTATTATTATGGCTTCTAGTTTAGTGTTTTTATGGGAATCCTGAGTGTGTGAATAAGTAGGTTTCTGATTCTTGTGCCTTCTTTTGGACTCTTTTTCTTCTGCTTGTTCAAATCCAATGCCTTAATTTTTGCCTTAATTTTATTATAAAAAGGATATACATTTATATGTGTGCAAATATGAATACAAAAATTAATAAAGTAGATGCTATAAAAGAACACAAAGAAGATTATATAGGGGGTTTGGAAAGAGGAAAGTTAATGGGGAAATGATATGAATATAATCTCAAAAAATAGAAAAAATAATTTTTATACCAAGGAGAGAATTAATAGGTTGCTATTGTGTCAGGAAATAATGAAAGCTACAGATTAGCACAGAGCATGTAAAACCGACCTATGCCATTGTTTCAAGAGCAATAATACAGATGTTTATATCATATATTTATATAAGATCTATATACTTATGTATACTATTTATTTATTTATACAAGAAAAACAAACATATCTGTTTATGAGATAATTTTAGCCCAAATGCCTATATGTATTTTTGTTTGTGTCATATCTGGAAAATAACTCATAGATCAAAAATGGGCCCATTTTCAAAGGATTAAATAACATTTTTCAAATTTCATAAGTCAAAAGAGACTTAATCCAAAGGATTGAATGGCATTTGTAACATAACTATGATATAAAATGCTATTTATAATTTTATACTAGCATTTTTAAACCAAGTTTTATCAAGTCATGAAGTTGAAAAAGCTGGTTGAATTTGCCAGACACATTGTAGTTGAGTTCTCTCTCTCTCTCTCTCATTTTATTTATTTATTTATTTATTTATTGCTAATTTTGATATATAATCTCATTCTTAATCTCAGATGGCCTGGAAGTCACTATATAGACCATACGGCCATCAAAATCACAGGTATCTACCTGTCTCTGCCTCCTAAATGAGGGGATTTAAAGATGTGTGCCACCATGTCCAGCACTCAGCTTGTTTTCATCTGTAACACATCTCCTTGGCTCTTCCTTGAGGGATATGCAGCACTCTGTGAACTCCAGACAGAATGTTTTATCCTACACTTTCTGGGTTCCTAATATACAAGACCATGCACAGAGGGTAAAGATTCATTAAGAGAATATTTCATACATTAATGTCAAATGCATTTAAGAAATGGCAATGTGAGTGAAGTGAATTTTATTAAAAAAAAGTTCAAGAAAGCTTTCTTTGAGCAAACCTAAATACAGTGAAGAAACCCTGTGTCTCTTGGAGGACAGTAAGGGCAATGGCCTGAAGAGAATCATGGGGTACAGAGAGCAGGTGAGCTAAGAAAGTACATGATCAGAAGTTGCCTAGGAAATAGGATTGGACAAGCAATGAGAATCCAGGACGTTTGGGTAATCTTCTGGGGATAAAATCAAATAATACTAGTAATTTTTTTTTTTTTTTTTTTTTTTTTGGCACAGAGCAGCTCTGGGTTCAAAAGGCCAATTTTTGTTTTTATTTTGTCTGAAGTAAGTATGCCATGGGAACTTTCAAATGCTAATGAGGTTTCCTAAAAGTAACAACTATTGGATTGAGTACCAAGGGTTTGTTTGTGACAGGAATTTGCCAGTCTCAAGGTACAGCAAGCTGAAATGAATGTCAGCATCTCCCCTCTGGGAATGCTGAAGACTAGACCAACAAAGGACTTGATGGATTTGTCCTGACAAATGAAAACTGTCTTTAGTAGACTGCAAGAGTATTTTCATATAGCCCCCGGAAGGTTGGTCCTGCTGGTTTTAATTTTTCATAATGGCAAAATTAGAATCTCTTCTTATGATATTAACATGCCCCCAAGAAAAGAAGAAACAGTTCATGGGTCATATCTTAGCTAACAATTTACAAAGTTTTTCTTTTTTCTAACAATTATAATAGTATTGTTCTTTTTAAATGTCATAAAATTCACAAACATCATTGTGCTTATCCCATGCTGATGATAGTGCAGACACATATTTAGAGACAATATAAACCCACACATTAAGTTATGGATGGTAGCAGTTTACTACTAAAGCCATCTTAACCATGAGAAATGGTTTGTCAAATTATTTGCTTTGAATTATTTCACACACATTGAGAGAAAAATTAGAACATTTCGACATTCTTCATTGCTTTCAAATGAATTCAACACTAAATGCTAGTAAAGGAAATGAATTATGAATACAGTAGATAAGAGAAACTAGAATGTGGGTATTAAAGCCAGCAGACATATCTGGATTAGATGCTGAACCAAGCAGGCTAAGTGCCGAAAATTACACGCATTCAACCTTGCGGTGTTGCATGCCTTATTCCCAGAACTCAGAGGGCAGAGGAAGGTGAATCTTTATGAGTTTGAGGTCAGTCTGGTCTACACAGTGTGTTTCAGGACAACCAGGGTCATGTAGAAAGACACTGTCTCCCTCCCGCAAAAAAAAAAAAGTAAAGTAAAGATATTCAATGAACCCTGCTGAATGGGTGAATGGGTAAGCATATGAACCAAAGCCGCCTGGTGCCTACTGTGAGTTCATTATTCACTCAACAACCTCGTGAGATAATTATTAATTTTCTTGTTTTGTCTGAGCATGTGATTATGCTCATTTTGTTGATACCTATGGTACTGGGTTGTGACATTAGAATACAGAGTTACATAGAACTCCACCACTTACAGTTGTTGGATAGATTTCCAGTGACAAATGGTCAGCTTTGAAAACCTACTTAAAGTTACATTAAATGGACTCAGCAAGTTATAGTTGGTTATATATATATATATGTACATAATAATGAATGATGAAAAAAGAGACTGTGACTTTGTAGGATTTCAAGGAGAAGTACATGGGAGTGTTTAGAGGAAGGAAAGGAAAAAAAAGAAATGTAATTAAAATAAAATCTCAAAAGAATAAAAAGTAAAAGTTGTGATTCTGACTCAACAAAAGGATTTGAATATCATCACCCTTGATGCAAAGGATTAGTTGTTTATGAATAAGTTATTACTGTAATATAAAATTTAAATTTGATTATTGTGTTTCTTTGAATTAAAGACATATTCAAACAAAATTTTTATCTTCACATAAACATATAATGGCTTTGGTAATTTTGTTAGGTCAAAAAGAAAATGATAAAACTTTCATTATATGAACCATTAAGGATATGATTGGTACTATTGGTCTGTTCCTAAAAATGTAATAAAAATTACATTAAAAAAACTAACATAATTGTTTCTATAAAGACAATATATTATATATTAAAACCAAGGTTTGAATTAAATAGTCCTTTACCTTAAAAATATAAACTGTGTTCTTGTTCTTGCATCATTACTGTCACTGATCATGCAGAAATTGTTATCACTTTATAGGTTGTTTAAATGGACACTCTTCTACCAATATTTCGAACCCTTGACCTTAAAATAATGAACTGTAGATATAGTATGCTATAATATAAATTGGATGCACAATATAAAGTTCTGAGTATATTGTATTTCATACCTACTACAGCTGTTGTGGTGCATCAGGGTTAGGAGTGTCAGTCCTTTGGAATAAGTCAATTCAGGTCATGTGGAGTCATTTAAAAAGAAAATTCTGCTTCCCAAGGGCACCTGATACTTTGCTATGAACTTTAGGAAAATTGGCTTAGATCTATCACTGCTTTTAGGCCAACAGCTCTAAGTGCATGCCCTACTGGTGTCTGAACAACATCACCACATACAAAGGTTACTCAAACATGTGCTTATTAATTGCTGGCATGTAAACAGTTCTAGCTATGTTCACTATAGTGATTATTTTTTGTCTGTGCAGAATTTATAGCTTGTGTTTCTAGAAAAGGCCTTTAGAACATTTTCCACTCTGCCACTTAGTGTTTGGCTGACATCTCTGTATCTTTTGATATTATATATTTAATATATCATCATATTTCTGCCAACACTCTCACTCCAAACTTGATTTTAAAATGTCTAACTTTGATTGAGCATCTGTATTCTAATTCTCTATACAATAAATATTTAACCTTGAAAGGAGATGTGGGGAATGTTCAAAGACAACATTATAACAGGTGTATTTATAGGCTGTATTAGACAACTAACAATGAGTCAAGTTTTCAGTTTATAAGTCCAATCTTTTTAATTGAAACTATTTATAATTATATCAATTATGTTATTACTAGTGTGTTATGAATAAAAAATTGAATAGAGGATTCTAAGGGTAAATAACCAAAAGTTGAGTAACAAATCCATACTTACATAGCAAGCATCAGAATCTCAATAAACTTTCCTAAAACAGAAATTGTGTCACTACATCTGTGTAAAAAATATATCAACAAGTACATAAATATATATTATTCTACATGTGTATGAATGCATTCACATTTGTAGGTGTACAAACGTGTGGTTCATACAATGAAACCAGAAATCACCACTTCAGGAAGGACTCCTTGGCCAGTAGGCTGCAAAGACCCTGCCATCCTGTATCTCCATCACTGTGCTCACAGTTTTTACTAATGCCTGGTTTTTATTTGAGTGTGGAAATTGGAACTCAGAACCTCGTGCATCTGTGGCAAACATTTATAGACTCAGATTGCATCAACTCCCCAGCTTTGTATTTACATATTTTGACACCTATTTGAGACTGTGATGTAGTCAAGTTGATGACATTTTGGGATGTAATTTCTGATGTTGCTAGGAGACATAGTTTCATGGCAAATCCTTGATCCTTTGACTCTTGCAATTTTCTCAATCTTTCAGCAATAATGGATGAACCTTAGGTGAGGGAGTTGTATTATAGATGTGTCCAGAGAACAAAAATAGCATGCTATCATGAATGGGGAAAGCCCAAGAGCCCTCAATCCAACTTAAAGAACAACAGGGAGCTAAAGAATAATGAGAAGGAGAAAGTTTTCCCCAGAGAAGATCATTCTAAGTGCTTGTCCAATACCAAAAGATCAGTCCTGAAAACATGTAGAAGTATCATTATAGACACTGAGAAGGTTATGTTTATTTATTTAAGGATATACATATTTACACACACACAACAACAACAACAATTTTAAAAAGGCCATTTATTTTTTGGTTTACCTTTTCTTGGTTTTCTTTCAAAGATTTGTTCATCTCTTCCAATTTTTTGTTTGTATTTTCTTCTATTTCTTTAAGGGAATTTTTCATATCTTCTTTGAGGGCCTCAATGATCTTCATAAAATTATTTTTGTTGTTGCTTCCTTCTGCTTCCTCTTCATTGCTCTGTTCAGGTCTTGTAGTTGTAGAACTACCACTTTCTTCTGGAGTTACCTTGTTGTTCTTTATATTATTATATATATTTTTGCACTAGTGTCTGCCCATGGCTTCCATGATTCACGATTAGGTGGCTCCTGGTCAGTTGTGGCAAGAGGGCTTGTGTGTCTCCTATCGCCTCTGAGCAAGGAGTCTGCTCAATGTTGACTCTGCTCTGGGCAGGGGTCTGAATTTCAAGTCCTCAGTCCTTTTCTGCTGATTCAGTTGAGGGCGGGATCGCCATGTGATGCCCCCTCTTTTAGGTGCAGCTGGAGAAGCCCCTCACAGCCAAACTCTATTCCTGTCTGCTAAGGAGTGTGTGGAGACACGCACTACAGAGAAGAAGTATATGGAAGAGTTTGGGGGTAAGAAGGGAGGGGTAAAATGACTTACTTATAATCTCAAAAAATAATTTTAAAAGAGAAAGTATATACAATGGAGATTGAGACTAGTTATAACAAAATTTACAATTAAGTAGCCTTCTTAACCCACATCATAAAATTACACTGAGCTTATTTTTACATTTCTGCTACTTCATGTTCTCAGATTTAATATTTAGTTCTTCCTTTTTTATAAATTCTAAAGAGCAATTTCCATCCAGTCATTAGTACTGCTTCACACACCCATGTTCATAATTAAATATTTGGTGGGAAACAGCAGCTGCTGATGAATTATGATTTTAGTAAATTATATTTATAATGACTATTGATTTTTCCCAGAACTCTGAATAGTTGTTTAAATAATTATGAAAGCCAACATTTTAAATTATAGTAAACCTAGTTAAGACAAAATACAGCTTTTTTGATATCCTTCTTTGGGACAGATTTATTTTTAAATATTTTACATCTATGAGAGTATTATTCATTATCGTTGAAAGAATACTTCACTTGGAAGAAAGCATGTTATTCAAAATTACATTGAACTTCTACAGTGAATTCATAGAATAACTCTTTAGAATAGACTCATACATACAATTAAGAAAGATTTAATAAATTAATAAACATATCAAAATCAATAATTTATGTAATAATCATGTGTTATCAATCACATAGACCTATGTATTATATATTTTAAGGTAAATAAAAGAAAAAATCCACAATTGTACCTGATTGGATTATTTTCTGTAATACTATTATCTTGCAATGGAAGGGCAGAAAATTTTTGGTCTGTCTATCAACTGTTTTCAAATAGAATTCATGTTGACTAATATGGACTAGTTGCACAAACCTAGTAACAGAGAGTTGATAGTGAACCACTGTGCCTACTTCTCTGTAGGAAAGGCAAAGACTCACCCACAATTCTCCCATTGATTTGAAGCATTGAGCCTGACTGCTGCTCCAAAACCTTACAGCAGCTCCCATACAGTGGTATCAACTATAAATTTGTATTTCAGTAGGTATTGCTTCCACTAAGACCATAAACCACCTTCTTTCATCCTCCCTTATTTTAAACACCTCAATTTATCCATAAAATTATGCTTTTGTCATATAACCAGGGTCCTATGGCATAAGAAAATGTACCAAAATCAACAGGTCTCATGGGTTCTGATGTTAAATATTAATATAATCTACTTACAATTATAGGAAAAACATACATTTCCTTCTTTCTTAATTATGTCTTTTATTTTATATTTACTTATTTTTACTTTTATTTACTATTATTGCATGCTGGTGTGCATGTGTTGTGTGTGTGTGTGTAGGAGTGTGTATAGTTGTGCTTATGTGTGGAGGTCAGAGGACAAAGTATAAGAATTGTTTCTCTTCTTCCACAGTAGGTTTGAAAGACATAAATCTATATTGTCAGCCCATCATTTTCATTCTTATTAAATCAACACATAATTGTATATAGTTTGAATGTGATGCTTCAGTGATTTTGTATGTGAAAAATAATTAAATATTTAGGATATTTAGATGACCCATCCCCTCAAACTTTTTTTTTCTCTGTCAACATTTCTATCTCTCAGATGCCACCCATTAATCTTTATTAAACACACAAAATATGTGATATGACTGATTTATCTTGAAAAGAGAGCTAATGTTAAATTATTTAATTGATAAGGAAGAAATAGGACCCATATGGATAGCTGAAGTAAGTTGTTTAAAAGAGAAAACATGAGAAACAGGTAATTTGCAAACTCTTTTTAAAAATCCTAAAGGCTAGAACATGTTAAATGACACAGTGTCTCACTTCTGCATTGATGGCCTCTGGCAGGGGTGTGGGTGAGGAAAGACTTGCTTTCTTTAGGGGTCTACCCACAGGGAGTTTAATTATGCTCCAGTAAGTAAATGAGCAGCATTAATGGGCATTTTTGTAAATGGGGAGATCATAAGAGTGAATATGAATCTGAGAGGTCTGATAACTGAGTTTGATGGAGTATATGATATAAAATCACCAAATAACAAATATATAAATAAAAAATTATCTTCTTTTGATTGATGTTGTTTAGTGTTTTCCTACACAGTGATAGGCAGCCAAGAAAGAATAAAAGTGACAATTACAATGACTGTTTCTGTTTTTCCTTTCTTAGTTTATCATGATATACTTACTTTTAGAGACTTTCATTTTATGAAAAAGACCAGTGGTTCATTGTATTAGACTCAGAGTACACATGGGTATGTGATAGGGAACCCTGGGATGCCAGATATGTGTTCCAATAAAGCAAGATGTGCCTCCTTTTGAGAACTGTTAATTTTTGTCATAAAGTGCCTTGTTAATTGTCCCCAAATTTAAAAAATGTGTTTATGCATAATTTATTGATTTTTCTTTGTCTGTTGTGGTATAAAATTTTTCATTGTGACAATAAGTAATAAGATATATTCTCAGTTAATTCTAACTAGCAGCATCTTGGATCTTAAAACTTGTGACTGACATGTAATTTCTAAGTCAAATACTATCTCTTCACAAATGTAAAGTTCAACTATCATTTTATAGTAAGAAAGTTTCAAAATATTATTGGGATATTACTTTAAAATAACTTAAAATTAACATAGAAATGGCTATTCTTTCTAAATCATTTAGTTTTCTTACCAAAGAGAACTATATTTCTAGTGGATGAAATTTATGCTTCTAGCTAGTAGCTTATGCTCCTTTAGTGAGTCATAAGCAAATGACCACAGTACCCCTCAGTGCTGCTATTAATTCTTTAAAATCATATCAGTAAAGTGGGATCTTTTTTATATCTTATGTGGTAATTCTTATTATTTATTATATTATTAACTATGTTTCTTCCATCTGGAATTGTCATTGATTCTTGAAAATTTTTGTTGTTAATTTAATTAATTTATTATTTTACATTTGGACCAGAGTTTCCCCTCCCTCGTCTCCTCCCCTTTGCCAGCCCCATCCAATTCTCCTCCATTTCTTTTCAGGAAGCGGTGGGCATCCCATGGGTATCAACAAAATGGCATATCAGTTTGAGGTAGGACTCGCTCACTGTCTTAAGGCTTGGCAAGGCAACCCAGTATGAGGAATAGGTTTCCAAATCAGCCAAAGACTTAGGGACATTCTCTGCTCCCACTCGTAGGAGTCCTCCAAGTAGATCAAGCTACACAACTGTCACATGTATTTAGAGGCTAGAAGGGTCACATGCAGGCTCCCTGGTTCTCCATTCTACTACAACGTCTAGTGTTCAGTGACAAAAATCATGTATCAATTACAATCAAGAACTTTTGAGAGGACTGAATCAAAGGTTACTGAAAGTATCTTTAAAAAATTTTGTAAAATAAAAAAGAAAAAAAATAACTTGATTTTAGAACTTGAGATTTAAGTTTCTTCTCTGTAGCAAGTTATCTCTAAACGACTAATATTTTTGTTAATTTTTTATTTATTTTAAAGTTTTTCTTTTTTAATTTTACATACCAACTACAGTTACCCTTCCCTCCCTTCCTCCTACTTCTCTCCACCCTCATTCACTTTTCAAAGAGGGTGAGGACTCGCTTTTTCAACTTATCCTAAAGTACCATTTGATGCCAATATGCAACCTCAGTCCTATGAGTGAGAACTGAGAGATTTGGTCCATTTTTCTCCAGAACCAATACCAATCTCCTCTAGAAAGAGAATTTGACTCTATTTCTTCCCTCCTCCATTAGCACTTTCATCCCACATATTTTATGTTATTTTTGATTTTCACCATAATGACATTTAGACGTTGATATCAGTCAACTGGAAAACTAAAGACCCTACAGGGGGACTCACTATTTTCTGTCAGCTCAGTATTCTGTCTCTAGACTCTAGATCCCAGAGATCTTTCCAGTACTTTTCTGTAGCCTCGGCTCTTTGCAAGGTAAGTTCAATAGCTTACATCTACCAGTATGACAATGGGGTGCAATACATTGGGGAACCATTTCTTTATGGAATCTACTTGTTTTAAATTACATAAATCTTAAGTATTGCAGTTTATGATTTCTATGAGTAGTTAGCCTAATTCAAGGTGAATTATATTTTTAATCACCTGAGGAATTTTTAGAATATGTCAGCATTTTAAAATCCAAGTAATAATAATAATAATTCTTCAGAGGGCTTCCTAGCCTATCTTAAAAAAAAAAAAAAAAAAAAACCTAGAAAATAGAGACTTTTTATCAAAGTAAATACCTAATTAGTACTTTGAAGAAATTCAGAAAATTTAAATAACACCTTTTACCCTATAAAAGCAGAGTGAAATAAAGCTTAAAATCAGCAATAAATGAATCTCTAGTGATTTTATAAACTCATAGAGATTAAGGAACACAAAAAAAAATCCTGTACTTAAATATAATGAAAATATAAGACATTAAAAACTATGGGAAAAATTAAAAGCAGCCCAGAGGGGAAATTTATAGTCCTAAGTATTTACTTTTAAGAAATTAAAAACACAAATGAATGATTTAATGATGCACCTCAAGAATTTAGTAAAACAACAAACCAATGACACATTTAGTGGATGGAAAGAAAAGATAAAATTTGGCACAGAAATTAATGAAACAAAACCAAAGAAAACAAGCTTTTTTTTTTTTTTTTCAAGATAGAACATGATCAACAGACCCTTGGTCTGGTCAGTCAGAAAAAAAATAAATAAATAAAATATGACTCACATCAACACATACAGATATGAGTAGAGAAACATTACAACATATAGCAAAACATTCAGAATATTATAACTGTATTTATAATTTGATTAACTGCATCTTATATTTAAGTATCAATAAATCATCTTTTACAAAAAAAAACTCTGCTTCAAGTGGAGAAGGCAGTTAGCTTCCTTAAGCATGTCCCACCCACTTGTGAAATCTTCATATCCCCTCTTTTCTTTTTGAATCATCAGGAAATATTACTTTACTCAAAGTTCTATTTAAGTCTCCCACTTACATTTTTCATTATCACCTCTAGAGAGAATCATTGTCTAAAATGAAAACCGTCAAGTATTTCTAGTTTCATATTACTTAATAAATGTTAATGAATTAGTATTGAAAAAGTAGAGGGCTTTGGTATTTTATGTTAAAAAGGAAGTTTTTGAAGTAGCTATGATGTCAAAAGCTTTCAGTCCCAGACTTTTCATTTCAAATGAAAGCATCTGTAAGATCCAATAGCCGTTAAGGACCCCATCCCCACTCTTTCCTGTTGAACTATTATCTTTTTAAAGAATACCTTTACTTTTTGTGCTTAATTATTTTTGTGTCATGGCCTTCTAGGAGAAATATATAAATAAGATGATGCTTGAGATTAAATAGCAAGGCTGTGTTTTGTTTATTTGTTTGATTTAATTTGATTTATTCTATTGAATATACAGTACTACAAGGTTATAAAAAATTTAGATTAATTTATCACTGTAACATATGTTTAAATTTTCAGTATTGTATAAAGAGAATTATTTTATTTAAAATTTTTCTCTTCAATTTGGTGATACATTCAAAAACTATACTATCCTGTCTTATTTGTTAATAGAATTGTGAATTAAATAATGTTATTGTAATGCTTCGTCACGTATTTCTTCCCCCACCCCCAACAAACTCCTTCTCTCTAACCAAGTATGGATCAGAGTTATAGTGTTCAATGGGATGCTGATCTCGCTGAGTCTTTATATACAAACTGTCTCCAACTTACCTCTCATGTTACTTTGTAACTAAGTGGTGAAAACTGGAGAAAATAAGCTTGATGGAAGTCATAAACCTAAACTTGTTATGTCTAAGGCTGATGAGTCTCCTATCTTCTCTTGCACAGCACATCTTTTGTCTTTTCCTTTAAGAGAAAAGCCTACTCTACTATCGTGCTCTTGTTATGAGGCCTTGCCACTTCCTGCTTTTAATATTCCTTAAATCTCTTCTATGCTAATCATTTCATTTGCTACAATCTTATGCTAGTGCTTAATCGGATCTTTCACGAACTACTGTAACAAGTTCCTTGAATGTTAAATAAAACCCAGGACAAATGACCTAGGTGCACATTTAACTTATCCAAGCTGGATCTGACCACCAGGTTCCCCCAGCATCCCTCAGTCCTTACCTAGTATAGTGTATGGATCCCATACACCACCCTTTACCCTGAACTCTTCAGCTAGGGCCTGGGATGCCCTTCCTCCAGAGGGTCTTCCCATATAATACAGACATTTTGGTTACCCTCTGCCTCTTTTTACCCTCTTTGGTTAACGTCTTTGGCCTTCTGATTGTTGCAACTGGCTCTCTTCTCTCTTTCTCCCCCTTCTCCCACATGGCCCAGATTATTCTGGTCATGTCCACACTGAACTCTCCCAGATGTCCCTGCCTCTGACTATGCTTTCCCACGTATCTATAATAAACTTTCTCCTCTACCATACCTAGGAGAAATCATATCCCCTCCCCTCCCCTCCCCTTTCCTCTCCTCTTCTACCCTCTGCTTATTCAAGGGTTGTCAGTATGTTTCAAGCATTTGCACAGCTCTTTCTAGAACACTCATTACTTGCTGTTGCTCCTCCATTGCATCAGCAGCTCTCTGGATCCATAGTTTACAGATACAACGCATCATTTAAAAGATCTTGTATCATCTACAATCTACTTAAAAAAGATGCTTTGTCCATTACTTAAAATTCACAGTATATGTTATATGGTGATATATTGTTTGTAATCTAATAAAGATTGCCTAAAGATCAGAGGGCAAAGTTAGCCACAGTGTTAGCCATATAGGTTAGGTAGTAGTGGTACACATCTTTAATCTTAGCATTTGAAACTATGTGAGTTCAAGACCAGCCTGAGCTACACGATTAATCCAGTCTAAAAGAGAAATAGAGCCAGGCAGTGGTGACACACACTTTTAATTCCAGCACTTTGGAGATTGAAACAGGAAATGAATGGCTGGGTAGAGAAATGAATATAAAGCTGGTGAAGACAGGATTTTAGCCCTTCTCTTCCCCTCCCCTTAAAGGTATTCAGTCTAAGGATTTATGTAGACAGGATCTACCCCTTTCATCCTGAGGGTTCAGCAGTGGTAAGAAGTTTTTCTAGTGTTTTGTTCCTCTGTTTCTCTCTGGTCTTTAAGCGTTTACCCCAAACTCTGGCTTCAGGTTTTTATTGTACGACTCAGATTTATACAAAATGTAATATTTTTTTCTCCCAATATTTCAGAAAGATTTCATATTGACTTTAAAAATTATCTGTTTGTATCTCCCTTTTTATTCTTCCTTTTTTCTTTTTTTCTTTTTGGACAGCGTTTCTCTGTGTAACAGCCCTGTCTCCTGGAACTCACTCTGTAGAATAGGCTAGCCTCAGACTGGCCAGAGAACCCAACTGCTTCTGTTGCCTGTTACTGAGATTCAAAGCATGTGCCACCACCACCTGACTCTGTTTGGCCTTAAAATCATGGAAATCCAGAGGATCTCTACCTCCTGAGTACTGGGATTTAGATGTGATTCACCACTCCCTGACCATCATGGCTTGGTTCTGTCCTCTGATATTCTAGATTATTTTTATTAACTATAAAATATATTGCAGCAAACATCACTGTCATATTTTGTATACAAGATCATTGAGGAAGTGATCTTTTTGATCAAAATTTTATGTCGTATCATCTACTATAATCAATATATTCTAGGTACATAACCATTCAGTCTAATATAATTTCATATGTTAGCTTGTGTAAGATTTTCATGTATATATGAATATAGATGACACCAAATATTGTTCCCCTAACAAATTTTGAGACATAGGCTGCTGTTGAGATTCCTTCATGTCATATAAGCAAGATATAATATACTTGGATAGAAGTTAGAGGAATTTTCTCAACCATCCACTGTGGCTTGGAAGGTTCTGTTTTAATTAAACCTCCTATACCTTACCCAGCCATCACTTTTGCGTTCATAGGACAAATTGTGAATTTGGATTTGGGACTCTGAAGCAATCACTCAGAGTTTCCATCATCAAACACCACCTCTAATATGTAAAACACAAGTTCAGGCACTCTTAACCCATTCACTCTTCACAAAAACCATGGAGTTATCACCTCTGTGTTTGAGACTTAAAAGGTCAGATTTAACAAGGTATGTAACTCAGGACCAATCTTGAGTTCTACAGTAGGATGGACTAGAGTTGAGAACAGAAAGGCCAGATCCACAGCTGGTGTTCACTCCCACTGCATCTATCATTCAAAGCCAGTCACAGACCTCACTCAGTGTGAGATGTCTACCAGACAAGAGCCAAACCAAACTGAATTCATAATCTATGCTGCACTGGTTGCCAAATAAAGCACCTAAAAAGCACATAAAGTACATTTTCCCTTACTCATCATATTATGCAAATATTATAGGAACTTTATACAGCAAATGCATATGAATGTACACATATGCACAGTTGTGTTTACATTTTGTATTTCATTTTATTTGTTTAATTTAACATATTATATGATCTTTTGTTTAGCTATTCTCTCACTGCTGTTAGAAAGGACTGAAGCAGGTACTCATACCCAGAACTAGAAATGACCAATATACTGTTTTTGTGAAGAGTCTGTGTGCTTTTCTCTCCCAATTTTCTTACATATGTAGCATATATGTCTTGTAGGTCTTTTCTTAAAGCTGAAAACTACATATGATTTACGCTTATCCCTAGTACCAGAAAATGAAGGGAAAGGAATCAAGGAATGGGAATTGCCACAGGAGCCTTTTCTGACACATATGGCTGCCCTGTGGCAGAGTTAGCCCATTGCATGCCTTGTGGCAATGCATTCATTAGTCACTGTCTTTTAAAAGTTTATCTCTTATCTTAACACTGAATTTGCTGCAAGAGAAATGCACCATGATGATGTATACAGATCAGAAGTACATTAGGTCATCCTGTGAAAGGTGATGTTTTCTTCCTAGAGTTGTACAGTGCATTTTAAGTTGGTGACTGTTTTCTATTATCTTCATTCAAGTTTCTAAGCCCAAAGATATAGGCTTCATCATTCTATCCAACACTAATTCCAGGAAAAGTTACGATTGCTCTCTTTCTTGGAAGTTTGAAAAAAAATTTACCACATTGAATTCCAAGAATGAATGATCTGAAATTCTTCTGATAGTTTAGGGTTCTTTATTCCTCTGTATATATGTCTAGGTTTATGTCTCTAGTATGTTTCTATGTGTATCTCTGTGTGTGTGCGCGCATGTGTGTGTGTGTGTGTGTATGTGTGTGTTTACACTCATAGACACTGGGGATTCTAAGGTGGTGTTGTGTTGGAGTTGCAAATGCTCATTTGTTTAGAAAATATCACAAAGCCTCAGATATGCTAGAAAAATTCTAGATTTTGCAATTTCAAAACCTCTGTTGACATAGTGAAACAACTCCAAATTCAATGTCATGCACCATAGTAATGACACTTTGATTGTTCTTCATCTCATAAAATATGGATGCAAAGTTCCTCATCCTTCTGCTTACTGGGGAATGAATGTCTTTCGTTCTTGGCAGGGGTTAAAAATGCTTGATTTTCTGATATGGAATGTTTCTATTAAGTAGAGTTAGAACTCTTTTTTAAAAATACTGTATATTGTAACGTTGTTTAAAAAATACATATGAACCTCTTTTCTTCTGAGGAAGAAAGCCCAGATACATATTTCTTTATACTGTGGTTTTCAGAATCCTGGCAGCCTCAAGGAGTTCTCTAACTATTTTATGTCAGTTTTAAAGTCAAAGAATTCAAATTCCAAGGAAGTTATCCACTCACAAGCAATTAGTTCACATCCTGAGCAATGAAAAAATAACCAACATTTCTATATGTGATTCATATCCATAAACCTTTGTGGTTTTCTCAGGCTCAGCCTTCTCCCTTATGGAATCAGTTCTTTGCATGCTGAAAGGAAGCAGGAGGGTGGCCCGGTTTCCAGGCTGACATTTTGGGAGCAGGAGAGCCTCTCCCCACTGAAGCTTCTCCAGCTTCCAGGCAGCCCAGGGATCTTTCCTGTTCCTTTGTGGTTGCCAGGCACCAACTGGCTCAGACAGTAGAAAATCAGAGTTGCCTTTGTGTTTTCAGACCAATCAAACCCTGGTTGCTTTATTCTCATTCTTTCTGCTACTTATTTTTGTGCTTCTGTGTTTCTGCTTCTGAATCAAGCCTGCTCCTAGACCATCCCATTTTTGTGATCAATATGCCAGGCAAGCTGGTATTTCCACCTTTTGCTTTGTTTGTGTATTTTGTTCAGATCTTGCACTCTAGAATTTATCTTTCTACGCGCTGTAAAATGAGGCTTCCATATTAATGAGCCCACCATCTCTAAAGATTCCACATTTATTGTAAGTAAAGTATTCTAACTGTTCCAAATCATGTGTGTCATCCTTATTTGTGGTGAACATCCAGTTTCAAGGCACCCAGATGGTATTTGTTATTATTTTGATAGTTCTCTAGAAAAAAATCTAAACCCAAACCTAATAGAATGACCCCCAAACAAAGTGCCAACACTGTGTGGTAGTTCATCTATACTTGTTTCATTGTTTATTTTGTATATTTCTGATTGCAGTGATAGACTAGACTAGGTTGAGGGCTAAAGTGATACAAAAACCCCTTCAGAGTAACCACAGAAGTTGAAAGAAGAATGAAGCTCATCTCATGCCCTCAATGTCAATTCGTTTCTATAATAGATCCAGGACCATGTGTAATCATATAGCATTTGAGGGGACAGTATTAAGAAAATGTTGCAAACATCTGCTCACCCTCTCTATTAAATCCACAGAGTAATAGCATATAATAAAGTCCTCCTAATTATGTGATGTCAGGGTAAAATGTATTTGAAATTATCATGCACCTTATTATGATGTTGATAGTTTTGATGAGTAAGTTTACTTATATCACATCTATCACTATTATTGTCATAGGAGATTAACACCAAAAGTATAGGTTCAAAGGCAGGGATAGCAACATTATTACTGTCCATTGCATTGTACACACAGTCATTCTTCCATGCTATAGACATACTTTTTAGGAAAAATAATGCAGGGAGAAAGCAAGATCAGCATTAAAATGTAAAACTGGATAGAATGTGTTTACAAATATATCCTTTGGTGGGGGGGGGTAAGGGGAAGGCTAAGGAGAATTGTTCCTACTGCCAATAAAGCCACCTTGAATCAAGGATGGAGTCAGAGATTAGCTGAACAGGATTAGATATAGAGATGTTGGAAAGCTGATGAAGTGGAACAAAGAAGCACAGGAAGAAAGAAGAAGGGACTGAGGAGGACTTCCAGGCTTTGGGTTTGGCAAAACGTGAAGAGTATGGTCAGCCCATGAACCCTCTACTGTTCCTTGGATTCAGGATTTTATGTCAGTTTCTGACTCCCGAGCTTTTTATTAATAGTAATATAAGGGGCTGGAGAGATGGCTCAGCGGTTAAGAGCACTGTCTGCTCTTCCAGAGGACCCGGGTTCGATTCCCAGCACCCACATGGCAGCTAACAACTGTCTGTAGTTCCAGTTCCAGGCAAACACCAAGGCAAATAAATAAATAAATAAATAAATAAAGCTTTTAAAAAAAAAATAGTAATATAATTCTGGTAAACATTGTGTGTGTGTGTGTGTGTGTGTGAGAGAGAGAGAGAGAGAGACAGAGAGAGAGAGAGAGAGAGAGAGAGAGAGAGAGAGAGAGGGAGAGAGAGAACACAAAGCAATGAAGAAATAAAAACATATTTATGTTTGTGAGTTATGTCTTAACATCTTGCTCTGATTCTGCCACAGCAGCCAGGAACCTCACTAGGTCATTCTTACTATAGGGACACATGCTGGTAAAGGTGGAGATAAAATCTACAGGTGGGGCTCTTCAGCAAAAACATTTACAAGCTGTTCCAAGCATTAAGAGATGTTTTTCTCCTATTTTGCTTCTCTGATTGCTGTTTGTGTGAAAACTTTCACCACTAAACTGATGAAGTCTTTGTTGATGTAAATCAATGTACAAATACCTCAGGAATATAAAAGTTGATGGCTGTATTGACTTCCCACCTACCCTCAAAATATCTAGCATACTGCAAGAGTGAAGGGTTTATTCTGATGTTGTATCTAGCTTTAAAGCATTTATTTCAAGACTCATATTAGTAGAACTTAACAGGTTTCTGGTAATGTGTTGTCTCTTAATATTTGTCAGAACACTTGATGTATTTGATGTGAGGGATTACAAAAATACATCAAGTGTTTAGTCCTAGAGAAAATAGTTATGTTGGCACACCGCTTGATTCTTCAGAACCCATGTAAAAAGAGCCAGAAGTGGTGGTGCATGCTTGTAATCTTAGAAATGAGGAGACAGAGACAAGGAGATGCCCCAGACTTTGCCAGCCACCTCCTGTATAGCAGATTCCTTAGATCTGAAACTTTCTTCGAGGAGGAAGGACAAGCTCATGAGATCCAGGAGAAAGATGGAGGATAAGGAGGAAGAAATGGAGAAATAAAGTGAAGAAGACAAAGAAGGAGAAGAAGAAGATCAAGAACAAGAAGAACAAGAACAAGAAGAAAAAGAAAAAGAAAAAGAAAACAGAAATGTCCCATTTGAATAAGTGACAACATGGAAGATTCTTGAAGACTCCTCCCAAGGGTTACAGAAGAAGCAAATGACTGGTAGAGGGTGAGAATGAGAGAAGCTGAACTACAAAGATGATATTCTTATATTATCAGGCTACCTGCAAGCTGAGGAGAGGGCTGCAGGGTTGAAGCTTTGGTGAATCATCACCTGTGTTGCCATGGGCTATTCTGTGATGAAGTTACTTTTGAGTCATGCCTGTTCTATGCCAGTACTCATTCACTACAATCCTGCCAGTCACCCTAATACAAGCCAACTGCTTCAACAAGTTGGACGTTGGTACAATAGTTTCTTGGGTCTGTCTTGTGTTCCTTTCCTGGGGTGAATGGACATGTATGCATGTGTTGCATCTCCTTAGGAAAAGCCTGTCACACAACACATGACTACATACATACTTGATAAGATATAGTCAACTAAGGAATCCCATCACAAATCTACAAGACAGACAAGAAAAAAGGGGGTGCAACGTCTGGTAGCTGATACCACTGCTTTTGTACACAAGCACAAAAACACCATCTAGGGCTTATATTTGTAACTGAAAACATTAATGAATGTCATAAAATGTGTGTTATGTATCCAAGGAAGAGGGTTAGGGTCTGGAGTGGGTTGGGGACTTTCACTGAAAGAAGATGCCATTGTGGCATTGGACTATGTTTCCAGTTGGCCTCACAATATCTGGAAGACTTAAAACCTTCCTGTGGGATTTTGACATGAAGTTATTGCTGAAGACAAATTGAGCAGACAACCCAGGCTGATCTTTAGAAAATGCATCCCAGTGTTTGAATTCAAGTTCTGCTTTGAATTTTCCTGGAACTTGAAACACCTTGTCCGTTAGATTCATCTAAGTTTCCTTACTTTTTAAAAGCATACATAATATAAACATTGTTTAGAGATGAAAGCAGATCAAGTACTTGAAATATTTGGTCATAGGTGATGGTTCCTGGCATTCAAATCCCCTTAGTCTACTTTCTGTTCACAACTAATATATAACACTCTCAATAAAAATATGATTGTAATCATGTTGTCTTTGTTTGTCCATTGAGCCATTTTCTTGATCATTTCTGCAATAAATTCTTATTAGTTTCTGGATTACAAACGTATACTTACAAAGGTTTTGAGTTGATAAGACAGATACTAAGAATTGAGATAGCCTACTATATAAGCAGTTTACATTTTTCCCTTGTAAATATGCAAGCTTCCTTTATTCATGTAGCTATATTGTAAATAGTTTTTCAAATATAGTGAATCAAAACAAGTGTGTTTTGTATATGTATGCATTCCTTCCTCAGCCTTGCTGGCAGAAAAGCTTTATAATATTCAGAGGATAATGGAAAACCAATTTCTTCAGTAGGGTATATTTTAAAAGATGGATACAATCATTGTTTTCACTGCTCAATTTGTTTGTATTATATAAGTTACTATAAACTTAAGATAGAAAGTGTGAAAACAAAGAAGCATTTATAATTCACTGCGATATTAAGAGAATGGCTTTAAAACAAATTGTTCATTGACTGACAATATAGAACTCAATTACCTCCGCTGTAAAGGGAGAATTTGGAACCCAGAGACAAATCAGTCACATTTTGATAAATGAACATTCTCTACTTTCTGTGTCTGGGAAAACATTTTTAAGGAATTACATTTTTCAGATACTTATTACTAACAACTTCAATAAGAAGGAATTCATGTCATTCCCATAAATAGATAATTATCAAAGGGTGGTAGATTATAACACATGCCATTGTTAAATGAATAATTTCTTTTGAACTTAATTAACAGAAAATAAGAAAGTTGAATGAAAACTGAAGATGTAAAAAATGTTTCAATCAGATTGATAAAAAATACAAAACATAAAAATGAAGTCTGTGAAAGAAAAAATATGAAACTCAATGCATGTGGAGGCATGTACTTTCAGTTTTATGCTTGGTTTAAAACATAAACATTTGTTGACTACCTGATACAAAACTCCAAAAGATACTTTTTCTTCCCACGTTTCCAACCGCAGCCCTTCATTCTGGCAGTCCTTGCACTTTATAGCTCCAGGGAGCGCTGAGCA
>PVIH01008195.1:26463-93350 GCA_004025045.1 Sigmodon hispidus
TGTGTTTTTTTTTTTTTTTTTTTTTTTTTTTTGTTTTTTTTTTTTTTTTTTTTTTTTTTTTTTTTTTTTTTTTTTTTTTTTTTTTTTTTTGCAACCATAATTCTCCCAGTTACTTGGTCTCAGCTCTTCGTTTAAAAGACTTCTATAATCCTATGTTTTATTCATTTCATTGCTGAGTAGATTTCACCATGGAGAAATGTCTTCAATTCATACATTTATAGTCTTCGAGGCTTTTTTCAAATATGTATTTTTTATATATTGTATTGTGTATTATTTATTCAGTTTCTGCACTCCAATAATACATTTTAAATAGACAGAGTAAGAGAGAGAGAAAAGTCCTATCATTTTCTTCCTATCTACACAGCATCTTTCTTTTATGCCTGCCCAGTGAAAGCACCCTGACTGGAAACCAGTGCTGCACATCACACCTGTAACAAGGATTTCTTTCACAGTGTTGCTGAATTTTAAGGCTGATTTCCGTCTCCCCAGTAGCCATAAAAATCCCTGGGTGGTTCTGTGCTTATTTGTCCCTCTCTCTGTTATTTTTTGTACACCCCTGTGTTGCCTATTTCTAAATTCATATGCCATCTGTTTCCTCTGTTGGTTTTCACAAAGCCATTGGCCTTAATTGGTCATGGCAAGCTGTTTTTAAGATGGCCAGTTCCATTTTATTCATTTAATCAATCACAGGCAGGCTTGAAAACTCAGCCAAAATTTGAAGATAGGACTCAGGATATGACTAAGCACATGGTCCTGGCCACAGAGGTCATGCCTGTGATATCTGATGTTGCAAACCCAGGGCTAATACTGAAGCCCTCATGCCCATCTCCAGTCCTACCCATCTTTGCTTTCAAGGAGTGCAGAACAGCATTGTGGTTTGAAAGCTTGCTGTACATGAAATTACCTAGAAGACAGGTTATGGTTTCTGGGCCCTGTTCCTACAGTTACCAGAGCAGTGGTTCATGGTTCCTGTTCAGAATTGTGCTTTAATGGCTTTCTAAGTGACCCTGGCCCTTTTCACAAGGAGGTCATACTGCAGAAGCAATTTTGTTACAAGTTTTTAGCAGTTTAAATTTCTAGTCTTGGGAGCTCTGTTTCCTTATATTTGGGGATGTCCATAGCATCTTCCCACACAAACTCATGTTGATCTGATTGGTACCAATCAACAGAGTGTGTCATAAGAGAACAGTGACCTGCTGGATCTTCAGGCATGATGAGGATACCTGCTGTGCAGATGTGTATGAACATCTTTGCTGCCCACGTACCTAGGCTTCTCCTCTTCTTTGCACTCTGTCAATTTTGATCTAAGCTTCTACACTAACTGAATCCTATTGGAGAGGCCAGTCTTTAGTTCTTACACAAGGCGATGATATGTTCTTCTTTGGCAGAATATTTAAAGAATTTTTAATGAGTTTCTTTGTAAGTTTAGTTACTTAGATTGTGTTTCAGTGTTCAAACCATTCCTTTTATAATTGACATGTCTCCTTTGAGTTGCATATTGAGACCTTGCTTCATTCCAAGAAACTCACATGCTCCTTTATTATACTAAAATTCTTTTATTCCCCTCAGAAGGTCACTATTTATCCTTTTGCAGGGTCATCTTGACAATTTCCATTTTTATCATCCCTCCCTTGTTAATAAAGTTAATTTTTTTCTGCTTCTGAAGTTATGAACTCAAGGCCTTTGTTTCACAAGTAATTTAATTTTAATAATTTTATTACTCTATATTATTTCCTGATCTTATAATAAAAGACTTTGAGATTTTAATTGTTTTCTTATTGTACTAGTTTGTTGTTCAATCATTTCACTTTTAAATCCCTTGGCCAATTTAATTTTTGTTCTTATTTAGATATTCTACAAAATTCAATAAATTAAACTGGAATGCTATGCAAAAAAGATTTCTCTTTCTCCTTGATTTCTACTTCAGCTTTTGTTAGGTGTGGATCAGGCTCTTCTGCTCTGCCTTTGACATAGGTGCCACATGCTTTTCCTCTCTATGTGGTTATGGAGAAAAAGACCCCTTGGCACCCTAAAGACTCTCACACTGTGTCCTGCCTACTGATACTGATTCTTTACCATAAAAATCAATGTATTGTACTCACTTTTATGAAGTCTGACAACCACAGAGTTTGGCAAATGCTTTCGGCAGCAACTCTGGCTGGAGTCATGATCTACACTTTACAACCTTATGGTTCTTTTAATAAGGTCAGGCATGACAGGCTGAGGTTCCCCTCCATGACTCCCTGCCTTTAATGCTTAGCTCTTCATCCAAAGTGAAGACAAACCTGTAGGCAACCTCAGATGGAACTCTGTGGAAGTCCTGTCCCGAAAGCTGTGCTCTCAAGAACTACTTTCCTGCCACTGTCTTTGGCTTCCCACTAATTTGTTAGTAAGGACACTCTTCTCAGGGTCATTAGAATGCATGATGTGAAGCTTCTGTAACAAGTTTTCCTTCTTCAGTAAAAAATTGTTTTAAATGAAAAGGAATTTCACCATTTCTCTTCTTACCCACTAATTTGTGCTCATTATTAGTAGAAGTTACTTTTGTGAACTGACTGACTGTACAACATATAATTGCTTCCCCAATGTTTTCATTACTGTCCCTTTCTCCTCTGTTCTCAATATCCTAACACATAATGTTTAATTTATAGTAAAATTTTATTTAATTAAGTTTATTTGAACAGAGACTTTCCCCAATGACTGTCCAACAAGTTTATTTAGAAAAGAACAGAGAAAGCCAGGAAAACCCTGCACCAATGTTTAGCCATGGAGATGAATGAATGAGGTGAGCTATATTGAGAAGCATTAAATATGCAAATATATTCTAAACACAAAATTATACTCTTATTTCTATTTTGATTTTAAATTGGTGTCTTAAACTCAATGTAAAACAGTTTAGTGATTGATACTGTGTTCATAAGTTTCCACTGTTATTGAAGAGGTTCATTCTGAAGCCAGAGCTGATGTCTAATACTTTTATAGGTATTGATGTTAAAACACTTATAAATTGTTTTTAATGTGGTAAGAAATTGAGTTAAATCCTAGTTTTTCCAGTTGTAAGTCATGATATAGATAAGTTACTTGATCACTCTAGGTCTATTCTGTAAATTGGAGACTTTTGTAAAGCTAAATTGAGTTGATATACTTAGTATATTAATTATTCATAGATGATACTTAACATACAGTACATTAAGCTTTTTCTTGTTTTGTAGCTTACTCAGAGAAGTAAAATGTAAATTTTTTAAAGACTAACTTTCCAGTAAGCATAAACTCTGTAAGATTTATATAGTGTATATTACTGCTCACTTATTTTATTTCTTACTATTTATCCTGTGAGCTACTATACTCTCTTTACTCAGATAGTCATTAAATGATCTTAACATTTGAGAGTAATACTTGGTAATAATTCTCACTAATATTATACTTGTCAAAAATACCAAAAAATGATTCTAAAGAAAGTTAAATCTTCAAATACTGGAAATCTTGCATTAAAAGAAGGAATGGATGAAATAAATGGAGAGTAATAACTGAGAAGTTTGGGTTGAGAATAAGAATATATCTACTACTATGTCAGTCAACATTTATCTGTTAATAATTTCTTGATAAAAATAATTTAGTTCTACGAATACAGAGCTAGTTCTCATAAGTATGACAATATCTGAAATGTATTAAATGTTGAATTCAACAATTAAATTTTGTCCATTTTCTAGTTGAGTCATTTAGAGACAACATGGCTGGGGTTATTTTTCCTATATAACTCATGGTGTGTTCTATTGTCTTGGACTCCCTAAGACAGAATTGTTTTTCTTTTAAACACTTATTCGTTGTATTTTATGTATATAGGTGGTTTGCCTGCTTGTAGGTGTGTACACAATGTGTTGACCAAGGAGGCCAGGAAAGGGTGTAGGAATATCTGGAGGTAGGGTTGTACAAGGTTGTGGTTACTTGGAAGAGAATCTGGGTCTTCCTCAAGAACAATACATGTTTTTAACAACTGAATGGTCATTCCATCTCTGAGATAGAAGACTTTCCAGGGTTGCCTTAGTATTAAACTATCTAAAGGACAGCTACTCTGGGAAAATAAGGATTATGTCTACACCATAATAAAGCATATCCTCTGTGCCCTCCAGATTAATGAACTGCTTTTTTAGTTATTAATGAAAATATCTGGCAGAAGTCAGTGCATTTATATTTCCACAGAAGTGCAGCAGCATTTATTTTTAAGTAACACATTTTTTGAGGGACCTTACATAATTCAACAATTATCATTTAGAATAGCAGTTGAATAAAGCTGATTTAAAGTCCTAAAGATATTTTCAATTCATATTTGAAAATATTTCTGCGGTTTTCCCCTTCCCTGTTATTTCTGTTTTCTTTTCATCCCTTGCCTGTTTCATACTATCTTCCCTCTGCTTCCTTCTCTTTTCCTCCTGCCTTTTCCTTCTCTTTTCCCTTTCTCTGTTTCTTCTCTTTATTTCCCATGATGTGGCTCATTGAAATCTAAAGCAACCTGGGGATGGATAGCAAGAATACCACTAAATCAAAACAGGAGGCTCTGTGATTCTCTCTCTCTCTCTCTCTCTCTCTCTCTCTCTCTCTCTCTCTCTCTCACACACACACACACACACACACACACACACACACACACACACACACACAACTGTCCTGGGCTTGCTAGGAGAAATGGTACAGGTGGTTTTTGGTGCTCTTAAACATGCAGTGAGAACCATGCCATCAGCACTTGGCACCCAGAGTTGACCCCCCCGCCCCCGCTTTGCCTCTAGAAGGCTGACATAGATGTGACTCATGGTCATTTAAAATGATGTCAATGGTTTATTTTTAAACTTTAATATATTTTCAATGTGTATTTTGCCATACTCTTAATTAATGAGCATATAATCTCTAGTTATATAATGTAAGGGACATTCTCTTAAGGCTATAAATTAAATTACAACTCAATTAATTATTCTAAAGTCCTTAACATATACTTGACAGAAAAATATGCATTCAATGGAAATGACTAAAAATGTAGGTATTTTTGTACTTCTTTTTTCTAAAACTAATTTCCCAGTTTTAAAGCCCTCATATTTTATATTTGGTAAAATAGAAATTAAAAGGCATTATAGTTATAGCTATTAAATATCTTATTTAACTTTAATTTTCTTGGATGCTTATGTCAAGATAGGTTGCATTACATTTTTTGAAATGTCAGTTTTCTTGGTTTTTAATTAAGATGTTAATCACATATACACATATATATCTTTAGTGTTTGCTTATGTGCATATGTATGTGAAAAGCATGCTCAGTAAGTTAGTTTTATTGCTAATACAGAAGTGTTATTTCTATTGATTAAACATGAATGCTCAAAAATGTTTAATAAATACTATAAGTACATACTTAACTTGTGTCCTAACTTGGTTATTTGAATTACAAGTGGAAGTCTCATAGACTCGATAGATGTCTTTTCATTCAAAGTTGATTTATGTATTTATTTATTTAGCCCAGCTAAATCAGATGTTCAGTCTCTGGTAAAATTGTATATCAGTACTCTTCTTTTGGGAGGCTTTGCTGAAAGCATAACACAGTAAGGAGATATTAAATATTCACAGGTAGAACTGTGCTTTGTTGAGGGAAGATCTTATAGTATACTAATGATCAGGTTTATATTCCAGGGTCTGACAAGTGTTTGCACTCGAGGGATGACCAGTACAGTGCCCCTAAATGTATACCAAAGAATTGCCAGAAAGTAACATCAAACCTATGCAAGAATATGACCAGTGAATGCATAGCTGAGAAGACAATATTCTTTGCCATAACAAACATAATTTTGAAGATTATTGATGATTACTTTGACTTTCTAAAATGCTCTTAGGATAAATGTCCTCAGCCAATGGGAAAAGCTGATAAGACAATCAAGGCTTTTTATTATCAATAAATTGTACTTTTAAACTACATTAAGAAGCAGGTGAAACTGAACATACTTGATATGAAGTAGACTTGTCTTTCACACCTAGGGTCACAATCCTTAAATTTTCAAATTAGTTGCACTCTTTTGTGTCTATAATATTTGAGTGGATATTTAATATTGTAAATGTAGGAGTCTTTCTGAAGCTACAGACGACTGACTCAGCTATATAAAGTCATGGAAGAGAATTTTCTCATATCTAAGTTTCTCTACTACTTTTTATTATTAATTAATTTTTTATTATGAATATAGTCATATTTTTATCCATGTATACCCTTGTTCAATAAAATTTTAAATACATAAAATTTCAAGCATTAGCCATAATGAACCTCCATATCTAAATTTCATGTATTCTATATCAATGTTATGCTGCATCTGCTTTAGTCACATGCCAAATCAAATGTATTGTATAAGCATCTGTCTTTTTTTTTTTACTTGTTTTAGAATAAATTGTCTAAATTGGTCTATTTTCAACATGTTTAAGCATACATGTGGTCAAATCAGGTTTACTGGCATCATGTAGATAGTTTTAAGGAAGTAATTTTACATACAGTGAAAATGGCATATCATCACTATATCTAATAACTAAACAAATAATAGCTTTGCTCATATAAAAAACTATAAAATATGAAAATTTTCTGTAATGTAAGGAATGAGGAATAGACTTATTTGGATTATCTACTTTGCTAAATTTCAATAAAAATTCTTAAGAGCACAGGTATGAAGAAAGGTAATCTGTCTCCTTTGGTATAAAACAAATGTGCAGACAGGTATTTTAACATGTACTGTTATGGTATAAACATGAAATGTGACATGTTTTAACACCTGGTCCCTATCTGTTGGACCTCACTTAGAATGTTTTGAAATCTACTTCCTTGCTGCAAGTAAATCATGTCATAAGTCTTAAGGTTTTAGAGTATGGTCCTAGTTCCGATTTGTCTATAGAATCACTGTGAACAATCATCTTACAACTCTTCTTCCTGAAGTCCACTGTTATGATCTGTATTGTCTTATTTTTTATTATTATTTATTTATTCATTTTATTATTTTTTGATTTTCTTATTTATTTTTGAATAAAGTCTCTCTTTTTTTTTTAATCCATGTATCCCTTTGTTCAAACTCCCTTCCCCCTCATGCTGCTCCCTGTCACTCTCTCTTCTCCCCATCTCCTTATCTCCTCCCCAGCAATGGCAGGAGGTTTTTTAAATTGCAAGCCAAAAGAAAAACAAAACAACAACCAGAACCCATTCTTCCCTCTCTATTTTTTTTCTGTATTAGATGGAATATTACCTTGTAGATTCCACAACTCTATCAGACAGTCTATTAACTCCCTATGTAGTCCAAACTTTTCTTAAACCCATGGTGAAACTTCTGCCTTGGCCACCAAAAGTCTAAAAGCCCAGGCATAAGTCACCATGCCTAGTTTAAACACAGCCTCCCTTTTGGTTGCTTCTTTTCAAGCATCTGGTCACAGCACTGAGAAAGTAGCTAATATGTAGAGTTCTCACTCCAGTCTTTATAAAGCAATAATCAAATATCAAAAGCATGTGTGAGATGCTGAATCCACATATAATAAACACTGGATGATGTAAAGAGACATGCTGGAAGAGACCCACATCTTAGGCTTTAGAGTGGGGTCTAACAGAAAGCTATGGGTCTCACCAGTCTTCTTCTTCCTCTGGACTTGCTTAATTTTCCCAGTGAAATACTGGGAAATTCTGAATTTCCAATTCAGAAGACCTATTATTCTCAGAACACTTCGTATATCCTGATTTTTTTCTGATCCTTTGTGTCTTTGATAACAGCAGTAAGTGATAATGGCATTTGAAGAATGACAAAGAAAGTTTTAATTGCATTTTTAAACTTAGTAGATGAGCCTAAAAATAGGTGCACATTGGCTCATGTTCTTTATTTAATGCTAGTGATGTTTTTATGCTCTTTTGAGTATGATGAAGAACACATATTTAAAGCAAGTAATTATGAGGTATTTTTATCAATCCAAGATACGTTTTGCCAAATCATTTTCTTCTCATATTATTTTATTGGCTGACCAACTACAACCAAGCTAGCTATCTCCTCATGTGGTAACAGTCAAATGGATCAAATGGATTTTGTCGTCAGTGGAACCATCTGTCTCCTCATCCTGCTCTGCAATTTTTCTATTTATATTTGAAACTCTTCAACATAAATTAGAAGTAATAAAGGAGGAGATAACCACTGAGCATAACAATAACAAATTTTATTTATTTATTATTTTTAGTGCTTAGGAAATAAAAGATAAAAATGCCGTTATAGATATTCATTCAAGAGTTTCTTATGAATATTATTGAAGAGTAAATATTCCCAAATTATATCAATACAAAAAATTCTATTTGCTTCAAATTGAGCATGATGGTACTGAAATCTGGATAGCAAAAAAATTGTGACCACAATGGGAGGGTTACATGTAGAAAGTCAGGCATATTAAGGCACCATGGTTGGAGTAAGAGTATCATGAAGCACTACTCCACCTTTAGAATTTATAGGAAAACAAATAAATGTTTATAACATTTTTGTATGTTGAACCATTCCTGCATTTCTGGGATGAAGCCTACTTGATCAAGGTGAATGACATTTTTTATATGTTGTTGTATAAAATTTGCCAGAATTTTGATGAGAATTTTTGCATCAATGTTCATGAAGAAAGTTAGTTTGGGTAATGCTCTTTCTTTGTTTCATCTTTGAGTGACTTGGGTAACAGAGTTATTGTGGCCTCATAAAAAGAGTTTGACAATACCCCTCCAGTTTCTATTACATGGTACAGTTTGAGGAGTATTGGTATTAACTCTTCTTTGAATGTCTGGTAGATTTCTGCACTGAAACCATCTGGGCCTGTGCTTTTTTTTTTTTTTTTTATTTGGGAGTCTTTTAATGACAGTGTCAATTTCCTATGGGTTTATAGGTCTGTTTAGGTCTTTAATCTGACCTTGATTTAATTTTGGTAAGTGTCCAGAAAGTTGTCCATTTCTTCTAGGTTTCCATTTTTTTTTTTTTGGAGTATATATTTTCAAGTATTACCTGATAATTCTCTGGATTTCCTGAGGGGCTATTGTTATGCCCCCCTTTTCGTTTCTGATTTTGTTAATTTGGCTATTCTTTCTGCTTTTTGGTTAGTTTGGATAAGGTTTATCTATCTTGTTGACTTTCTCAAAGAACCAACTCTTTGATTCATTGATTCTTTGTATTCTTTTTGCTTCAATTTTGTTGATTTTAGCACTAAGTTTGACTGTTTCCTGCCGTCAACTCCTTCTAGGTGAGTTTGCTTCTAATTGTTCTAGGACTTTCAGTTGTGCTAATCATTCTCTTGTGTGAGATTCCTCTAGTCTTTAAGATGTTTTCATTGTGTCCTATAAGTTTGGGTATGTTGTGGATTCATTTTCATTAAATTGTAGGAAGTCTTTGATTTTTTTCTTAATTTCTTCCTTGCCTTAGAGGTGGTTTAGTTGATAAATGTTTAGTTTTCATGTGTTGGTAGGCTTTCTATGATTTTTGATGTTTTTCAGTTCTAACTTTAGACCATGGTGATCTGATATGATACAAGGAGTTATATCCAATTTTTTGTATCTGTTGATATTTGTTTTATGACCTAGTATGTGGTCAATTTTAGAGAAAGTTCTATGGATTGCTGAGAAATACATACATTCCTTTTTGTTTGTGTGGAAGGTTCAATATATATATCTGTTAAGTCCATTTGGGTCATAACTTCTGTTAGATCCCTTATTTCTCTGTTGAGTTTCTGTCTGGTTGACCTATTCAAGGGTGAAAGTGGGGTATTGGTAATAACAGGAGCCACAAACATCAACAGATACTATGGCTGCGGCAGGGCCACAGAGCCAGTACTGACCCTAGCAGCAGCCTGATACAACAAACTTTACCATGGCCCTGACTCACAAGCAGATCACCCACTTCAGTTTGTTCCTCACTACCTTCAGCTTTTCAGATCAGCACATGAACTCTTCTGTCTCTCTGTCTCCCTTTCTCTGTCTGTCTCTCTGTCTCTGTCTCTGTCTCTCTGTGTGTGTGTGTGTGTGTGTGTGTATGTGTGTATGTCTCCCATATCCGCTACCATATATTCCCTCACCACAATGGCATCTGGAGGTCTTCAACTGACTTCTTTCCACCAAGGTCAAGTAAAGGAGACAGACATGTGGATGTCTTCCACCTGCCTGGGTCTAATGGCTTGAGTAAGCCCATGGTTGTCTCTGATTTTCTTAATGAGAGATCTCTACTCTATTTCTAACCTGGTATAATCCTTTACATTGAGATATAAAAGCCTGGACTCGGATGGTTTCTAAGTTCAGACCCATAGTTTGGCAAAGAACCTGTTTCTTCTTTTCATTTTCCTTATCTTTTTTACAGAAACTTTCCAAAGCCTACATAAACTTTTCATAATGCTCTGGTGTCTCTTATGATTATTCTGTTCTAGACAGTTAACTTAAGATCATGGAGAGAAGGCACAGCAGTTAAGAGTACTGACTGTTGTTCTTCAGGAGGACCTGAGTTCAATTCCTAGCATCCACATGGCAGCTAACAACTGCCTGTAATTCCAAGATCTGACACCCTTAGACAGCTATACATGCAGGCAAAACACCAATTCACATAAAATAATAAAAATGAACATATTTTTAAAAGAAGATTGTGACTTTTTCTCCATCTCCCGCATTCTGATAACTGTTGAAATTTCCCTCTTTTTCTCCTTCCTGTGCTGTTGCTTTATCCTCAACCTTTAATAAAACTATTCAAGCGTCTTACTGAGTTCTTTTAAAATTATGCAATTATGATACTAAGAACTCCAGAGGACGCCTTCGTTTTTCAGTAATAATAATTAAGCAAGGAAGAGAGAACGTTTGAGGAGATATACAAAACAGTTTCATCTCCCTCCATGGTGTTGCTTACGTGCATATGATTAGACATATTTTAACGTTAAAAATATCCTACCACCTTAAAAGAACCTGGAAACAACCTAGATGTCCCTCAACTGAAGAATGGATTAACAAACTGTGGTACATCTACTCAATGGAGTACTACTCAGCAGTAAGAAAAAATGATATCCTAAAATTCATAGGCAAATGGATGGATTTGGAGAATATCCTCCTGAGCGAAGTATCACAAACTCAGAGAGATAAGCAGGGGATGTACTCACTCACTAGTGGTCTCTAAACAAACAAACAAGGAAAAAAAAGCCAAACATGCCCAAGCAGCAAACCACAACCACTGAATAGCTTGGGATCAGAAACACCCTGGACTGACCCTTCAAGCCCCAGTCCATCTATAGGAACACCTGACTCACTCTTGAGGGAGGGGGGACAAAACTGGATTTGGCCAGGAGTGAAGACTGATCCAAGCATTGTTGGGCCAGTGTGACCATAGGACTGTTGGCAGGCAGGGAGGGGATGGGGCGTTGCAGAGAAGAAAAATGATCAGATGTGGTGGGAGGGGGAAGAGACCTTCAATAAGGATATACAGGGATGGAAAAAAAAATTCAGAGGAAAAGCTGAACACAAAGAAAATATATGTGTAGTAATCTTATTTGCATTTCCACCCTTGATAAGCCATGCTTATGATTATTATCCTCTGTATAGTTATTGTTAACTCTTTGGCATTTTTTTTAAAAAAATTCTTTTTACTGTTTTTTTTGATAATTACAAAATAAAGAAAAAAAAAGAAGCATGGAAAAAAAATACAAAAACAGTGAAATTGTCTTTGAATGGTACCACATTAACATTGTGACATCAGACTGTATTTATTCTATATTGGATAGTTTCTCTGATTTAAAGGAGTGCATATCCCTTACGTCTTGAAAAATTAACAATATTTAAAACAAAAAGTTGTAGTGATGACACTTGATCCCTTGGGATTCAAATTACACCAAAGACCCAAACCTTACAGAAGCAAGAGAGATTATACTGTGTTTCATGCAGTAGACCTTTTTATCCAAACAGCTTTACTTGCAAATATTCATTGTAGAATATGTTTTTGATTATGTTCAAGGCCTCTGGCTTCTGGTATACCATCAATACTGTATCCTCACCAAAACTCTTCTGTTTATGTTGCTAAAAATAAAAAGACTAGGGCTCAGGAAAACAGTGGTACACTTACACAATGGGGTATTACTCAGCAGTAAAAAACAATAACATTATAAAATTTCAGACAAATGGATGAAACACAAATATCATCCTGATAGAGATAACCCAGGCTCACAAATACAAATATGGTATATACTCACTCCTAAGTGGATACTAGATGTAAAGCAAAGAATAAGCAGACTATAACGCACAGCTTCAGCGAAGGTAGCTAACAAGGGGGACCCTAAGAGGGACACGTGGATTACATTGGTAAGGGTAAATAGATGAGATTTCCTGAGTTAACTGGGAGTGAGGGGAAACAGTAGAGAGAAGCAGATGAAGGATGAGAACAAGAGGGACCAGAATGGTTGAGCTGGGGGAGGGACAGAGTAGGATAATAATGAAAAAGAGACTTGATATAGGAAGACAATACAGTGTTAGGGAGAATCATGGTGCTGGGAAATTCCCAGGACTCCACAAGGACGACCCAAGCTTAAACCACTAACAACAGTGGGGAGGGTACCTGAACTGGCCTACTTCTGTAATAAGATTAATGAATAACCTGTCTTCATCCAGATCCACAACCATGCAAGAAGCTGAGCTCCAGTAGTCCAGTCAAAGGGAGGGAGGAGGGATTCTATGAGCAAGGAGCATCAAGATCAAGATCATGATGTCTAAATCTACAGAAATCTAAATCTACAGAAATAACCAAACCAAGCTAGTGAGAGAAATAGAGGCAAATTATTGGACTAATACTATCATAGGAAGTCATCAGTATATGCTTTACATCATAGCACAGAAGGATTCTTTCTTATCTTGGTGGCCCTAGAGACCCCTAATAGAATAGATGCTGGGATACACAAACATCCAGACCTAAGACAAGCTATTATCAGCTTAGGAAAAGAGGCTGTTGGTTGTAATGAATGTCTTTCCTGGATTTTGATTAAACAATTGTCATGAACTGGAAAAATAATAAATATTTAAGAAAATACCCCCATGTTATTTAATAACAAAATAAAGAACAAATATCCTTTCTCCTACTTTCCACATAGAGGTATGATAATCTAACATCCCTCACTATAGGGGCCTTTGTGAGTGTTTATGAATTCCCCTTAGTTTAGTACAACTGGGAAAGGAGAAGGTTAGAAAACTTTATCATTTAATTAGACCCCCAGTGGCTAAGCTGCTATTGAATTGATCTGCACCTACTTGGAGTAGAACATATGTCCAGTGAATACAATCCAAATCCTTGCTAAAAGGAGGCAGACATTTCTGACAACTCAAATGGCCAAGCAACATCTCATCAAAGTCCCTGGTGAGAAGGGCTGGTGGAGGCATACTGAGGAATTTCTAATTTGAAAACTAGTTTTTCCAGAATTTTCTTATTTACTTTTAAACATTACTAGTCCAGGGAAATACTATATTGCAAACTGCATATGATTTCTATGTAGTTATATATCTATTTATATGTTTTTGAAAGGAGTATATGCTCAAAAATTTTATAAGCATTATCATCCCATCACCTTATTAAAGTTCTCATTGATAACATTGTTATGTAAATGAAAGAATGATTAAATTTAGTTATTCATATTCAAGCATAGTCCGATTTGATTCCGTGAGAATTAAATATTTAATATTATCTACATAACATAGTAGTAGTAGTTTAAAATTGATAAAACAAATAGAATAAATATTGAATATCTGCTATTTGAAAACAATAAATATACTGAATAACCTTTTAATACCTGAAAATAGATGTCATCTTCTCAATTATATTCATATATCTGTTTGCAACTTCTTGCAGCATAATATATTATTTAATGTTCCCTAATAAAATTTGTAATGATGCCCATTGTGTTAAGTGATGTACTCCTTTTGAGACTGCTGTGCCAGAATTATGTACATTCTTCTTGCCATTATCTTTCTTTCAATAATTGACATAAAATATAATTATGCCTGAAATATACTTTGTATTAAATGAATACAGACAATACCTAAAAGAAGGGCATACTAAGTAATCTTTATAGGAACAAGGGAGCCATACCTGGTTTTAATACCTGCATTTGGCAGGCACTCAGAGAGTCATGTGTGGTAAAGATTGTATCAGGGATATTATTTAGTGTATCCTTGAAAGCTCAATAGCCAACTGATTGATTTATATTAATGTGATATTTTCAAAGAACATTCCTTTCAGAGTCAACTTCTAACATGATATTAATTCCATGTTAAATTATTACTTCCAACTTTTTGAGATGTTTCTCAGAGACTACACTATGCCTTGAAAACATCAATACAAAAAAGGAATTATTTGTAATAAATATATAAATAACATTACTGTATTAATCCAACCATTTTTTCAGTACATAGAAACCAGGTACCAGATACCCACTGAGCCTGCCTGCAGTGGTACAGAGAAACAACTAAGAAAAATGGACTGAACTTTCCATGCTGTTCTCTGAAGTTTAGTAAATGTATAGGAGTTGTGGAAGACAGGGTAAAAGACTAGGAGGTTTTTGTTCACACATCTGGGTAACTTGAGAAAGTTAGAAGTCATGGCTTCTTCATCAGTGAGTTTCATGGATTGAAATTAAGAAAATTACATCTTTAGAAGATGGAACCAACTAGAAAATAGTCAAACTTTTTCCCCTTACTCACCATAAGGCTAATTATAAATTAAGTAATCAACTAAGTCTCAGAATTATTATGTTTTTTAAAGATAACATTTTTAATTTATGCCATCAGAATTTATTATAGAGATACAGTGATCATTATGCCAGAATAGAGGAGCATATCCATCTATACATGGATAGATATATAAATAGATTGATAGATATAGACAAGTAAACAGATGAATATATATTGGTAAATAAACAGTGACAGATATATATATAGAGAGATAGATGATAGATAGATAGATTGATAGATAGAAATAGTTATAGAAATAGATATGTAGATAGATATATAGGTAGATAGACAAATAGATAAATCCATAGAAAGAAATAGGAGGAGAATTGCAGGAAAGGAGGAAAAGAGAGAAAATAATAGGATGATAATTTTCTGTTGTCTAGAAAAAGACAAAACAGGAATTTTTAAATAAAAGCACCAAGATAAATGAAAAAGAAATATAATCATGTTTTCAATTCAAAACAAAAGTATGATATATTGTACAAAATGATTCATCACATTCAATCTTATAAATGTGAATGCATTTGTAGAAATATTTATATTATAAAGTATAAACACTTAACCAAAACGATATATACGTTTGTGTACTCTCAAAAATAAAATGACAAAACTTAATTCTCAAAACCTAAAAATGACAAAATGTCTAAGTGATATAGAATACTAAAACTTTGGTATACCTATGTGCTGTAGAGAGGCTGTAGCAATGACAACGGATGAAAGAATGACTTTTAAGGAAGCAATATGCATAAATCACAAGTACAATATAAATGAAAAATATATAAATTCAAAATTTCTGCTCCAAATGCTAGTTAATAGAAGGAAAATGGGTGGAATATGGAGGAAAGAAGGGTAATGGTTGGGACACAAAAGAGACTCCTGCAGAATCAATTTTTACTTTTTCCCTGGGTGGTTGTTTATTAGCTGTATAAATATTTGGTAGTGCACACACTGGTGAATTATGGACTTTAGACATATAGCTTACTAAATGCTAATTGTTCAGTATTTTTATCTCTATATTTCTTTAACTACTAAGAAGATTTAACTTATTTAAATTTAAAAATACTGTTATTTATTGTTCAGTAGAAATCTGTTACTGTATTTCTTTTTTATTTAAGAAACTTTTATTCATCTCACGTAGCAACTCCAGATTCTCCTCTCATTCCTCCTCCTGCTCTCTAAAAGCCATCCATCCCTTTTGACCCACTCCCTATTCCATCTTCCAATAGCGTAAGGCCTCCCTTGGTGAGTTGAGGAAGCCTGTTACATTCAGTTGAATCAGACCCTAGATCCCCCTACACACACACACACACACACACACACACACACATCATATCTGTGCAAAGTGTCTCACAATAGGTAGTGGCCTAGAAAAAGCCAGCTCATGCAACAGGAATAGATTCTGATCCAAAACCCTATCTGACTATTTTTACTCTCAACTTTTAGGGGTAGCTTCTCATTTTGTCTTTATGATTGTTATTATTATAAAATGGCAATTAACTTCATATATCTGGTTGAACGTCAGTTGAATATCCCTTATTGTTCTTGGTGTATTTAATATATATATGTAATTCAATTCAAAAAATTGTAAGTCCCTTTTTTCAAAATTTTCTAACTTTCTTCTGAGATACTTCTTAGATACCAGAGCAGTCTTAAACAGTAAAGAAGCCAACAAAATTATTGAAGGTGCTAAACAATGAAAGGGATATATATATATATATATATATATATATATATATATATGAATTTTAAAATACTAAGGATGATGCTGAATTAAAACTGAAACCTTACAGCTCAGATTAGACCAAGAAAGACTCCCCAAGGCACAGCCACAACCAGAGCAGAGTAGACTAAGATCAACTCTGTGAGACACAGACAATGTTTTCATTGATTAGAGGAAGAGATCGGTCGACACCAGTGCAAGAATGCATTCAACAACATAAGGAACAAACCAGAAATTAACAGAAATGTACAATCACTGGTTATTAATATACCTTAATATCAATGGACTCATTTTCCCTATAAAAAGACAAGGCTAATAAAATGGAACATAAACAGGATCCATCCTTCTGCTGCATACAAGAAACACACCTCAACTTCAAAGACAGACACTACTTAAGAGGTAAGCGTTAAGAAAAGAATTTCCAATCAAATAAACTTAAGAAACAAGATGGTGTAACTATCCTAATATATAACAAAATTGACTTCTATAGAAAATCAGTCAAAAGAAATCTGGAAGGTCATTTCATAGTTATCTCAGGAAAAATTCATCAAGGTGAAATCTAAATCCTGAACATTTATGGCACTCACATATGTAAAAAAATTTACATATATAAGGGCACCCATATATGTAAAAAAAACTTACTTAAACTTAAATTTCACATCAAATCTCACACACTAATAGTGGGAGACCTCAAAACTCCACTCTCATCAATTCAAAGGTCTGCCAGACAGAAACTTAGTAGAGATGTATTGTGTCTAACAGATAATATAACTCAATTGGCATATATATATACATATATATATACACATACATACATATATATATTCAACTGGCATATATATATATGAATATATATATTCACCCAAACATAAATGAATATGCTTTCTTCACAGCACCCTATGAAAACTTCTCTAAAATAGACCACATACTCAGTCATAAAGCAAGTATTAATAGATACAAAAATTAGAATAACCCCTCGTGTTGTATTAGACCACCATGCCCTAAAGTTAAAGTTCAATAACACAAACCTCGAAAAGCCAACCAACTAGAGAAAACTAAACAACTTTCAACTAAATGACCTCTGGGTCAAGAAAAAAATAAAAAAAGTTAAAGACTTCCTAGAACTCAATGAAAATGAATCCACAACCTACTCAATTTATGGGACATGAGTAAAGCAGTGCTGAGAGGAAATTTCATAGCACTACAGGTTTACATAGAGAATTTAGAGAAAACTCACACCAGCAACTTAACAACGCAGCTGAAAGCTTAATAATAAAAGAAGCCGACTCACTCAGAGAGAGTAGATGGCAGGAAATAATCAAAGTCAAGGCTGAAATCAATAAATGTGGTGCAAAGAAAACAATACAAAGAATGAATGAAATAAAGTATTAATAAATCAAAAAGAGAGAGAAAATCAACATAATAGACAAACCCTCATCAAAACTAACCAAAACACAGAGAAACACTATCAAATTAACAAAATCAGAAATGAAAGGGGAGATATAAAAATAGACACAACAGGAATCCAGAGAATCAATAGGTTGTACTTCCAAAACTGGTACCCCTCAAAATTGAAAGACCTAAAGGAAAGGGATAATTTTCTGGATAGGTACCTCTAACCAAAATTAAATCAAGACCCTATAAACAACTTAGATAGACCTATAACTCCTAAAAAAATAGAAGCAGTCATTAAATTCTCCTAATTAAATAAAGCTGGAATTTCCCAGAACTAATATCAAACTCATCAAACTGTTCCACACAATAGAAACAGAAGGAACATTGCCAAACATTTTTTATGAGGCTATAGCCACCCTGATCTCCAAACCACACAGAGTATTAGAGCCCAATCTCCTTCATGATCATTGATATAAAAACACTCAATAAAACACTGGCAAACCAAATCCATAAACACATACAAAACCCATTCCCCATTATCAAGCACACTTCATCCCAGAGATGTAGGGATGGTTCTATGTACAAAAATCTTTCTTTGTCATTCACCATATAAACAAGTTGACAGAAAAGAACCACATGATCATCTCATTAGATCCTGAAAAAGCCTTAGACAAAATCCAACACCTCTTTATATAAAGATCTTGCAGATATCAGGGATACAAAAAACATGTTCATAGAAACATTATTCATAATAGCAAGAACCTGGAAACAACCTAGATGCCTCTCAACTGAAGAATGAATTAACAAACTGTGGTACATCTACACAATGGAGTACTACTCAGCAGTAAGAAAAAATGATATCTTAAAATTTGCAGGCAAATGGACAGATTTGGAGAATATCCTCCTGAGCAAAGTAACACAAACCCAGAAAGATAAGCAGGGGATGTACTCACTCATTAGTAGACTCTAAACAAAGTCAAAGTATTCCCAAGGTGCAAACCATAACCACTGAACAGCTTGGGATCTGAAGCACCTTGGACTGACACTTTGGAGCCCATTCTCTACAGAGGAACACCTGACGCTCGTCTTGATGTTGGGATAAGAAAAGCAGATTTGCCTGGAGTGGATGCTGAACTAAGCCACCTTGAGAGCTTGGGACCTCTTGCCCTTGGTGGGGAGAAGGTAAGGAGATGGGGAGAAAAGAGAGTGACTGGGAAGGGCAGGAGTTCAAACAAGGGGATATGTGGATTAAAAAAATGAGATTTTTGGGGCTGGAGAGATGGCTCAGCGGTTAAGAGCACCGTCTGCTCTTCCAGAGGACCCGGGTTCGATTCCCAGCACCCACATGGCAGCTAACAACTGTCTGTAGTTCCAGTTCCAGGCAAACACCAAGGCAAATAAATAAATAAAGTTTTTTTTAAAAAAAATGAGATTTTATTAATAATAAAAAATGCAGCAGGTGACAGTATTTAAATAAATGATTTCTCTCTAAAATCAGAAACAAGACAAAGCTGTCCACTTTCTCTATACATATTCAATATAGTACTTGCAGTCCTAGCAAGAGCAATAAGAGAAAAAAGAAAGAATATTGAAGGATACAAACTGGAAAGAAGTCAAACTTTTAATATTTGCAGATGATATGATAGATTACATAAGTGACCCCAGAAATTCTACCAGGAAACTTCTACAGCTGATAAGCACCTAGAGCAATGTGTCGGGATACAAGTTTAAGACACACAAAAAAAAATCAACATCCTCCTCTATATAAATGATAAATGGATTGAAAAAGAAATTAGAGAAACAATACCCTTTATAATAGTCATAAATAAGATAATAGATCTTGGAGTAATGCTCTCCAAACACATAAGACCTGCATGATAAGAACTTTAAGTTGCTGAAGAAAGAAATTGAAGACAACAGAAAATGGAAATATCTCCCATGCTCTTACACAGATAGAATCAACTTAGTAAACATGGCAATATTACCAAACCAATCTAAAGATTCAATGCAATTCCCATCAAAATGTCAACATAATTTTTCACAGACTGCAAAAAGAGCAATACTCAACTTCATATAATAAAAAAAAAAAAAAACTGGATTGTCAAAACAATCCTGTACAATATAAGTACTCTTGGAGCCCTCACGATTTCTGACTTCTAGCTCTATTGTAGAGTTATAGTAGTAAAAGCAGTTTGGTATTGGCATAAAATAGGAATATGGATTAATGGAATCCAATTAAAGACCCAGACATTAATCTATATTCCTATGAACATCTAATTTTTGATAAGAAGCCAAAAATATACAATGAAAAAAGGAAAGCATGTTCAACACATGATGCTGGCATAACTGGATTGTGGCAGCATGTATCACAGTGCAAATGATCCATATTTGGGACCTCTTGCCCTTGGTGGGGAGAAGGTAAGGAGATGGGGAGAAAAGAGAGTGACTGGGAAGGGCGGGAGTTCAAACAAGGGGATATGTGGATTAAAAAAATGAGATTTTATTAATAATAAAAATGCAGCAGGTGACAGTATTTAAATAAATGATTTCTCTCTAAAATCAGAAACAAGACAAAGCTGTCCACTTTCTCTATACATATTCAATATAGTACTTGCAGTCCTAGCAAGAGCAATAAGAGAAAAAAGAAAGAATATTGAAGGATACAAACTGGAAAGAAGTCAAACTTTTAATATTTGCACAAAACTTGGACTGCACAAAAGTCCAAGTGGATCAAAGACCTCAACATAAATCCAGTTGAACCTGACAGAAGAGAAATTTGATAATACCCATCAATTCATTGGGACAGGAGACCACTTTCTAAGTATGACACCATGAGCACAGAGACTAAAAACAATTAATAAATAAATAAGTATATAGGCCCTACTGAAACTGAGAAGCTTCTGTAAGGCAAAGTTTATAGTCATTAAGACAAAACAACAAGCTACACAATGGGGAAAAAAAATTCACAAACCCTACATCTGACCAAGGGCTGGTCTGTAAAATATATGAAGAACTCAAGAAACTAGACATCAAAATACCAAATAATCTAATAAAAAATTGAGTGCAGATCTAAACAGAAAATTCCCAAGAGAAGTATTTCAAATGGCAAAAAGACACTTAGTGAATTGCTCAGCATCCTTGGCCATTTGGGAAGTGGACGTCAAAACAACTCTGAGATACAATTGTAAAGCTCTCAAAATGGCTAATTATATGAGTAAAGAGGTCAAGATCATGAGGAACCCACAGATACTGCTGACTTGAGCTACCAGGAGGTTACAGATTCTGAAATTAAATCTGAGAATCTGCATGGAACCAAACTAGACCCTCTGAATGTAGATGACAGTTGTGTAGCTTGAACAGCTTGTAGAATCTCTGGCTATAGTGCCATAATTTATCCCTAGTGCATGAACTAAACTGGCTTTTAAAACTCATTCTTTATAGAGGAATACCTTGCTCAGCCTTGATAAAAAAGGAGAGGTACTTGCTCCTACCTCAACCTGATATTCCACACTTTGTTGATTCCCCATGAAAGATGGAGGATGGTGGTTGGCTGAAGCTAGTGGGTGAGTGGAAAGAGAAAACAGAGGGGGAACTGTAGGTAATATGTAAACAAAACCTTTTTTAAAAGTCAAAAATAATAATTATCTTAATGTAAAACAATATAAATTTAATTGATATTAAGAAACAATAAATAATATCTAGTATAAATATATAGAATTATTTAATTACAAATTCATATATAAATAAGTAATTTATATATAGTCATTAAATATATACTTTTTATGTATATGAGCACACCCCAACATATATACATATATATAAACAGACATAGTTATTCCTTTTTTTGAAAGTTGAGTTTTTTCCATCACATAATATATCCTTTTAGTCAGAAGTTTTTGTCTCGCCAACAACTCCCAAGTAGCCATCAGTTGCTTCCCAAATAATTGACTTGCAGGCTTTATATTATAGTAAAAACTGGGCCAGTAGCTCAAGCATATTACTAACTAGCTCTTACACATAAATTAACACACAATTCTTATCTATGTTTAGCCACATGGCTTGGTGTTATTTCTCAGTCCAGCATTCTCATCTTGCTTCCTCTGTGTCTGGCTGGTGACTATGAATCTGCCTTTCATCTTCCTAGAATTCTCCTCGTCCGGTCACCATGCAGCAACTTCCTGCCTGGCTACTGGCCCATTTAAAGACTGTAAGAGTCTTTAAAATGACGATGTTCCCTATATATTTAGTTTTAACTAAAAATATGGTCCTCAGATCTACTAACACAATCTTTCAATGATACTTTTTTTTTTAAAAAACTGTTATCCTATGTATGATTGGTCAAAGTGATGAGTTTTATCATGGCATTTTCCTATATGAGTGTAATATAACTGTGAGCATATTCACCCTAATTGTTCCTTCTTGTTCCCACACTTCTACTAGTATCCCTCTACTTAAGAGATGGCAACCTTCCTATGTTCACATTTCAAATGTGTTTTCACATTAGTGGACATCAGACATTATCTGCTTGTTGAAAGTAATATAAAACAGAGATACTTGGTAATAAATGTAGTTTCTTACCACTTAGTTTTTTGATATTAGAAGTTGTTTTTAATGTCTTGAATGCCTGGCTTCCTTAAAATATTTAACTTTGAACTTTCCATAGCAAGTGATAACATGCTTTAAAATTAGGTGGAAGACAAAATAAGCAAAGATAAGATACTTAATAATATGCACTGAAGCCAGTCCACTCCTCATGGCCTGAATCTCAAGGGAAATTGTCTAGAACCCACCACTGCTCAATTATCCTTCTATTGCCAACTTCTAGTCAATCTTATTTTTATAAAATTTGTGGGCATTTAGGAGTCAGTGTAATTTTCCATCTTTAATGAGAAGTCATGTGTTTGAAACTTGGATATTTGAGCCTTGGTAAAAAACTTCAAACAAAATTTATACTTTATAGTTCTTTTCCAACAGACTGGGTCAGCATCTTCCTGCTGCAGAATTCAAGAAGGGTCTAACAATGATAGTCCTTTCTACTTTCACACTTGTGGAGCTCTGATAATAACATCTCAAGTTCCCAGGTCTCCTGCCTTTTAAATTGCAAAGTGGATACAGTGAGCTTGACTACTCTCTATACCTTGTGTGGCTCTTTAATTCACTAAAACACAGTATCTCACTGTGAAAATATATGCCATAAAATTCTTTTTTAAATATTCAGAGTGAATACTTCTGAATTTATTATCATGTTACTCAATTGAATACTAATAATATGAACTCTGTGGGATATGACCTAAATTATTCATGGAAGTGGCATCTATAATGCATTGCTGGTGAATGTGCTAGGCAGTGTATTTTCACCTAGCTGTATGATGGCTTCTGACAAATCCTCCTTCTCTGGGTAATGTGAAATGAGATGCTCTAGGCACCTATTTCTTTTAACAACTCCTCTTCTGATATACACCTTTATAGCAAAGTTTCTAAAATCTATGTCAAACTCCTTGTCTTCAGGGAGCCAATTCATCTGCATCAGACCTTCATAGCTTCAAATGAATTGGAAAGGCTGGAAGGCGAGAGGGCTCTGCAGTGAGGAGAAAAGAATGTGACATAAATCAACAGTGAGAAGTCAAACACATCCTAACAGGGATGAACACAGCCACTCCATAGCGAAGAAATAAGATGACTGCACTAAGTGGGTAATTCATCTTTTTAGGAGAAAATGCTCTGTTTGGTATGAGTTGAAACTCTGCATAAAAACCTGTGTTAGGAAGGTGCCGAACCCTTTAAATAAAGGTGTAAGTATTACTGCTAATCAAATCACAACCCATGAATAATTTGCAGAGAAGGCATTTTTATCTATACAGGGAAAGCAGCTGTTTAGAAATCTCTTTAAAACTATGTTCCTAGGTGAACATTCTTGATTATGTCTTTAAGTGTTACTACTTATGCTATATGAAGAATGTTTTTATGTTTAACTTGAATTTAACATTTATACAAAAGGATGGCTTTTATTTCAAAGTTTTTATAAATGTATGTCATCTACTTTCCTCAATTCAAAACCTCTGCCACTGTTGTCCTTCTCTAGCTCTCTCATTCTTCTCTAGAGATACAGTTTTTGCAGATATCTCCCACTATGTATACACATCCACTACTTTTAGAGTAACCGCATGTTTGTTCCACAAGTTATTTGAATGTTCAGAGTAAAACACTCAACCTCATTCATTCATGGGGTGCTAAGTCAAGACATGGAAGGCTTTTCTAAGATGATCCTCTAAGGCCTGCCAATAGAAAACCATTTCAATAGAACTTTATATTTTAAAATGTATAAGTGCTTTGCCTCTATGTATATATGTACACCATAAATGTGCCTGCTGCCTGCAGGAATTATAAGAGGGCATTAAGTCCTCAAGAAATAGAGTTACGGATGATTGTGTGCTACCATGTCCATTCTGGAAACTCAAACAAATGTTGTTTGCAACATCAGTGGGCTTTTAACCTCTGAATTTTCTCCCCAGCCATTTGTAACCCAGCATTAACATCATTTCTATGAATAGAGGTGTTGTCTCTAGAATCCACTGCAATTTAACTACTCTTAAGAGCCATTTGTATGTAGTGATTACTCATGCTGGATCAGTCATTTTACTTCTTATAGTTAGACATGGATTTATAAACCAAGTATTTCATAGCATGACTATTTATTAGTATATATTTTAGAAAGTGCTATGTTTTTAGTAGTTAAATGAGGGACTTAACAAAGGAAACAGTTTTGCAACTATGAAAAATATTGAAAGTACCAATTTCACAATTTGTAAATGATTAATTCCAAACATGTATTAAGTATATAAATATACTAATGTGAAAATAAAAAAGCAAGACTCATCTGTTCTTAAAAATGTAGAAAATGTTAGATATTTTAGCTTCTATTGTGTGCAAACCTCATGTTCTCTTAGGGAAATATGAAGGCATTGAACTTTCAGTTAACTCATTGTTAGTATGTTGCTGTACATGCAATTGTATTATTTGAGATTTAGGTGCTTGATGAGGTAGGAGAAAAATATCCTAAATGTGATTGAATACCTACTAATTCTAAACACAGAAGTGGCTTAAATAATAATTTCATTTAACATTTTCTTAAATATTTAATAGTGATTCTATTTATTATTTCACTAATTTAATTAATACTTCATATAATGCATTTAATCATATTCCACTTTTTCACTCCTCCCAGAACTTTCCCCATCTTCGTGGATACCCAAGCAAACAAGAACTACTTAGTCTAGTTTTTGTGTTGGTTCACTATAGAACACAGATCCTGCTATGATTGACATACCCATAAGGAAAACTGATTTTCCCTCTCCCAGAAGCTATCAGTTGTGAACAGTTTCTTTTCTATGAATTGGACTTCATACCCACCTCCCCTCCTCCATGCTTTCAGAGCATATTAATTCAGGTCTCTTCTTGTGAGTTTTTATGTGCATCTGGAAAACATTTGTTTTTGTTTGTTTGTTTTCTTGAAATCCACTGCCACCTCTGACTCTTAGAACTTTTCTATACTTTCTTCCATGTGGATCACTTAACTCTTGGGGGTAACAAGTGATATAGATGTCCAAGTTGGGACTGAACATTCCAGAATCTCTGGTTCTCTACACATTAATCAGTTGTAGGTTTCTGTGGCAATTACTGTCTACTGCAAGAAGGAACTCCTCTGATGAGTGATGAGTGATGAACTTATCTGCTGGCATAGCAATATATCATTAGGAGGAATGTTTCTGTAATTGTATTTTGATTTTGTTTTTATAGTTTGGGGGACATTTTGCTATGCCTATTTGGTAGGAAAATAGTAGTATGTTTCATACTAAGTTTTATGACTTATATAGCTTTAGGTTCTTGGCATCTCCATCTCATAGAGTAGGCCTTAAGTCCAATAATAAGTGGTTAGTTACTCTCATAACATTCAATCTGCTATGATACCAATGGGCACAACATGTAGGCAGCTCATTATTATAGTTTACAGTGTTCATAGCTGAATGAGAATAATTACATTTTTTCCTCTAGTACTGTGGTGGTATATATAGGACCTTCCAGCACTGTGACTACTTTAATCCATAGGGATGAAGCTTCAGATACTACTAGATTTCTCCATGTTCTGTGACATAAATATGTATCTCCAACAATAGGATCTTATTGTCAAGTTGTGAGAAATAACCAAAATCATTGCCAATAGCCTGTAATGTTTGGTATAATCTATTGACCCTACTGGCCAACAACTGAAAAAGATCTAATCCATTACTGGTACTGAGAATTGTATTAAGTTAGCATATAATCTAGTTTTAATAAAGTTTAAAACAGAATCACACTATTTTACTTGTAGGAAACCTATTATCACACAGTCAAAACAGCTCTTTTAATATTTCAAAGACAGAAGTATAGATTCACAAAGAGCACTGTGTCACTCAAACCTTATACTCTACCCATACCCTTTCTATCTCACAAAGTGCAATTTCAGACACAGTTTCAAATAGGTTTTGTATAAGGATCAGTTGAAATCAGAACCAATAAATAATAGAGAGGAAAGTGTGATAGAGCAAAGAAATTATACCAATGAATAATTTTGTGGGCTCAGAATATTTTATTATAATTATATGTTTTGACATGATATATGATAAAAGTCAGTTTATAAAATCAAGTCATATATTTTAATTCACAATTAAACTTTAGAAGCAAACTCTCTCTGTTGCCTTGAAAAGTCCATGAAGTTCAGATTAATTATGCTAGTTGGTATCTGGAGGGAACACTCTTGATCTAATATCCTGAAAGGTTTTTATTTTAATGAACCCTGCCTTTTATAACTAATTACTTGGCAATAATAAAGGATATAAAATTCCAAAAAAGAGTTGCACAAGGCTAGGCTACATTATTTAAATGTGTGTTTGCAAATATTTAGAATTTTACATTGAACAATTAATAATATCTTTTAGAGAGAGATGGAATCAAGCTCAAGTATCTTTGTTGAGGAAAGGTAAATATTATCTCTAAGAAGACAAACTAAAAGAGCAAGGCCCTCTCATAGTTAACTCTCACAATGCCTACTTAGACATTGGGGAGACAGCTCTTCTAATTGCTGTGATGCCCAAACCTGGCATTTTTCTGGAGACAGGAGATACTGGGATGTCAGATCCAGGAGTTGAATTACTCTAGCTCTATTTTACATGTGTTTTTTTTTTTTTTTTTAATTCTTGTCACTAATCAAGATGAGAATCAGGGACCTATATTTAACTCAAGTTTTATGGGTATTTCTTTTTTGCCTCTAAGACACTACCCTGCCCAAAAAGTTCCCTGAGAGCAACTCAATGGAATAAAGTTGGATGAGTGAAATCTGATCTTATTGCATCCCCAATGAAAGACTAACAGTTATATAACTATGAGTAGAGAGACAAAAAAAAAAAAAAGATTCTAAAGTGTTGTCAGTATACATTGAATTAGTAGGGAAAAATAAAGCAATACACGGGTTATTTTTATTTCTCGTGGGAAGACAGTAGCTTCAAACCTTGCAAAAGCTTTCAGTGGGAATTAGGGATAGTTTAATACACTATTCCTTTTTGATTCTCTGTAAGAAAAAAAAAACAAAACAGAACTTGTGAGATTCAGTTATTACGTAGGTAACTTAGGGTGTTAATTACATGGGAGACTATAATTGATATGTGTGTTTAATGGTGGCAAAAGAATAACCAATTTATTAGGATTTTCTCCACTCCTTTCACCAACTATTCAGCCTTCAATCAAAATGTATTCACATGTGGCTAATAGGATATCTTTGTGTTTTAAAATTATAACATGTAACTATAAATTTTTATTTTTACTTGTATGTTCCAACCTCTAACTAAAATTATTTAACATAAAAATTCTGGTAGAGGAGATCTTTATCACATAACTAATTTGAAAAAATAATCAAATAAAAAATTCAACACAATGTCTAGTCTCCTTAAAGATTATTTTTAAACTTTACCATTTCCTTTTAGTTTTCCTATATCTGCAATTAAGACAATCTGTATAATCTGCTTTAGGAAAAATTAATTTTGCATAATTTTCTCCTAATTCTGTTCAGTAGCTTAATTCACTTTATATTGGGCTAATTATATCCTGAGATTCAAATGATTTGGTTTCAGTTCTGCAGAAAATGCTAACTACTCTGTTGAACATGTGGTATTTGATACACAAAAATCCAAATCATAGGGTAAATGCTCCATTAAAAAAAAGGAAAGTAACCATAATTAAAAGAAATGATTGCATAACACAGTGAAATGCTATGTGCTCAAGAGATATTATTGAAGTTTAATTAATTCAAAAGCATTTTCTTTGTAAATCTTATTTCCAGTTAGATGCTATAATAAGAAAATACTCTGCCAGGATTCATCATGCTAAGTTCATTCCATTTAGCTGAAGTTTGAATTTCTATGTTCAATATAGTTATCTCTGGCCTTTATAAAATTATATTTGAATTGGCTTTTACTATAAATGTGTTTTCTCTATTTTATTTGAGGATATTAAAATATGTATAAAAATACATCTACTGACTTTCATGAAATATCTACATTGCTGTAGACTTGTAAAATGTTAGCATATCACCTAACTGCAATAGTCATAAGTTACTTTAGTAAAGTCACATCTAAAGATATGCCTTACATTTGTGCATAATAAATTTACATGTATGTATGTGCACAATGTGTATGTAAGTGCATGTAACACATGCCATAATGCTCCTCTGCTTTTACTGATTAAAGACTTTCTTAAAGTCAGATAAAACCAATCATACTGTAGAAGATTTTAAGTCCATAGCATCCCCAGTCATATTAACAGCTTTTCTATTACCTATCTCTTTTTAAATTAGTTGTTTAATACATTCAAGTATTTAAAATTGAATTTATATTCTTTCATTTATTATTTCTTTTATTTCTTTACATTTGATTGTTTTTTATTTAAAAGTTTTTTTTAACATATCACCCACTGTTCTACTTCCCTTGGTCCTTCCTAATCATCTCCAAGCTCCCCACAACCCCATCCCCCATCTACTCCTCAGAGAGAGTAAGGACTCCCTGGGATATCCATTTGAGGTAGGACCAAGACACATCTCCCAGTATCAAGGCCTACTAAGGTTTGCCTCTGTAGGGAATGAGCTACAAAAAGACAGCTCATGTATTAGGGATAAGTTTTAGTCCCACTGTCAGACGTTCCACAAACTGCCTATGCTACACAACTGTTATCCATATTCAGAGGGCCTAGTTCTGTTCCATGCAGGTTCTCCAACTGTCAATCCAGAGTCAGTGAGCTCTCAATAGCTCAGGCCAGCTGTCTATGTGGGTTTATTATCTCTCCTCCTTCTTTTTGACTGGGAACTGGACCCAATGCTTAGCTGTACTTCTCTGCAGCTGCATCCGTCAGTTGCTGGATGAAGGTTCTATAATGACAATCAGGTTGGTTATCAATTTGATCACATGGGAAGGACAGTTCAGGCACCCTCTCCACTATTACTTCGAGTCTTACCTGATGTTATCTTTGTGGGTACTTGCGTATTTCCCTACCACTAGGATCCTCTCTAACCCCCAAATGGGTACTTCTATCTATTTTCTTGTTCTCCCTCTCTGTCCCTCCCTCAACTCAACTATCCTATTCTCTAATATTTTCTTCCCACTTTTCCTTACTCCATCCCCCTTATGGACCTAATTGACTTAGGGGAATCTATAAATATCTCTTTTAGGTTCCTCCTTGTTACCTAGTGTTGCACAAATCTGGTTGTATTAAAAGAAAATATCAAAGAGAGAAACACCACAGTCAAACCTCACCCAGCTATCTTCCAGCTTCTTCAGCCTCCCTCCTCCTCTGTTCTTTCTCATCTGTCTTTCTACACCTGCCTGAAACACCTTCTTCACCCAGCTGCGTCACATCCAGGTTAAGATTAAAGGCAGGAGCTACTACTCTTTGGTAGTTAGCCTTGAACTCACAGAAACACAGAAAGATATCTGTCTCTGGGGTTATGGGATAATGGCAAGGCACCACCATTGCCTGTCTGGGAGCCTGGAACTCCCTTGGTAAACCAAACTGGCCTCAAAGTCAGATATGATGGGATTAAAGGCATAGGTCACCATACCTGAGCATAGGTTACCTCTCCAAGTCTTTCCCTGTGCTGGGATTAAAGGTGTGTGCCATCACTGCCTGGCTGCTTGGCCTTGTACTCATAGAGAACCTCTGGATCCCCATATTGGGATTAAAAGTGTAAATTACTACTTCTCTGTTATGCTTTGAACTTAATTAGATAAGGAAATGTCTCTGCCACCCAAGTGATGGCATTAATGGTGTGTGCTACCTCTGTCCATCTTGACTGTGGGTGGATCTCTTCTTTGATATTCCAGACTGGTTTTATTAAATATATAACATATCACCACAACCTAGACTCAGGGGTTGTGGATTGTAATTTGGTTATCCTTTGCTTTATTTCTAAAATCCACTTATGAGTGAGTACACCTATTTCTCTTTCTGAGTCTGTGTTACCTCACTAAGGACATATTTTTCTAGTGTCATTAATTTGCCTGCAGATTTCAATATGCTATTTTTTTTTCTTCTGAGTAGTACTCCATTGTGTTAATGTACCACATTTTTATTATCCATTTTTCAGTTGAGGGGCATCTAGGCTGTTTCTAGGTTCTGGCTATTACAAATAATGCTGCTATGAACATAGTTGAGGAAATGTCCTTGTGGTATAGGTGTGCATTTTTGAGGTATACGCCTAAGACTGGTATTGCTGAATTATGAGGTAGACTGATTCCCAGTTTCCTGAGAAATTACCATACTGATTTCCAAAGTGTCTGTACAACTTTATATTTCCATCATCAATACAGCACTATTCCCCTTACTCCACATCTCCTCCAGCATATGCTGTCATCTGTGTTTTTGATCTTAGCCATTCTGATAGGTGGAAGATGATATCTCAGAGTTGTTTTAGTTTGTATTTCCAATTATGTTGAGCAATTTTTCAAGTGTCTCTGGTCATATTACCTATCTTTGTAATGTTTGCAAATCTGTGTATAAGGATAGGTATGGTAAAACTAGAGAGACAGCTCCTCTTTCAATCCAACTAAGGATAAGAACAAATACCAGAACAAACTGAAGCATCATACATGATGCTACAAGACAATTGTCACCAGCCAGAAGAATCTGGAAAATAATAGATATGATTATCTCATAAGGAATTTTAATGTTTGCTATCTAACCTACAACCTACCATCCAAGGTATCAATTTTATTCACAATCATTTTTCTTTCTTTCTGAGCTTATGAATTATTTTATTTTGAAATTCTAGCTGACTTTGTGTTCTTTCAGGACAAACAGCCAATATAAGCTTGAGATTTATATGTACTGGCTCTGAGCTCACAGGTGCCTTGGTGGTGATAATCAGAACTATTTATAACCTTTTCTGTCAAATGTGGTGCATTATTACCTGAAAACTGCCAGATGCATTGTTTAAAGTTTCCAGATGGATCCACATTCAGCTGCTGTTAGTATAATTTCTTGGTACGTGATATCTCATCATTATTCAGAAATATTATCTCCAGGTGGCAATTTCTTTTTTATCCAAAGCAGTTCAAGAAAGCCAAAGAATGGCTTTCTGAAAACACATTGTTATGATGCTAAGGGAACAATGGGGGGAAAAAAACCAGTCATTCCTTTGAAGGTAAAGGTCCAATTTATTTAGAGTACAGAATGAGTTGGGTTAAGGCTGAGATTAAAATACTGTCATATTTATTCTCACCACCATGGCATAAAACAATTATGAACACTATAGGTGAACACTCCTTTTTTTGGAAATATTTTTCTCATTCCATCAGAGCTGGCTTCCCTCAATATACTTGGCAATATAGCCTTTCTCATTTTATACAGAATAGACAGCTCAATTTAATGTCCACTATAAACTCCTTTCTAGTTCTATGATTATTTTTAAATTAATTTTAACTTACTAAAACCCTGTAAAAATAAGGTACAGTAGGAAAGTATAAACTGGGGACTTATTTGATGAGCTTGTGAAATATAGAGTATCAATAATATATTTATATGTTCGTCAATAATTTATTCAAAATCTAGGGATTTGGTTCATTGATTTTTCATCTTTGACTGTAATGAGAAATTATTACAGGATTTCTTAAAATTCTTTATGGAGTCTTTAATTTCTAATGAATTTAGTGCTTGAATTTTAAGACTTTGTAATGTGGGGGCAAGTAGAGTTATATTTAAATCTTTTTTAAAATATGTGATCTTTGCAAAGCCAAATAGCACATTAACAACCATGTCCATGATCTACATGGAAGGCATTTGCTGCTCCCATTGTCTGATCTGCTTTCCTGCCCTATCTTCCTTGATACAGGCAATGCCTATGAATTAGCCTTGTGGAGACATTCACAACCAGCTTTGCAGTGAGTGTCATGAATGCTTAGCACCATAGTTAAGCTCAAATCATGAAAGTGTGCATTCACTGGAAAAGCAGATTATGGAAACAGATACCTGGGATTAAGTAGAACATTGGAGAGATCCAGTTGACTGGTGGAAGAAACAGGTGGCAGGCACTAGAATTGTGCTGCTGAGGGGCTGACAAAAACAATCTGTTTAGCTGAGTGTCTCATACTTTGGGTATCTATTATATGGGCTAGTTATCCTGAGCTCTTTGCTTTCATTCTTCTTCCCTGAGAGTTGGTCCCTGAATTCCTTATGTTCCACATAATGTTTTCTGTTGTTGAAATAGCCTGGATGAATCTAACAGAAGAGCTTTAGATAAGCCTATGTAATGTAATCCTCCCATTGTCCTTCACTTACAATAAGTCTGGCAATGACATGTCGATAATGATCTGCTAGACACAATAAAAACCATAGGGTTTAAAGCTAAGTATTCATGTCTTATTTTCAGCATAGTTAGAATTCTCCAGCTGGGAAGGGTGAGAGTCAGTATTGGTCCCCAGACCCAGGCAATGATCCAAGGACAACACCCCATTGTACATTTGTTCCTTTCCTCTGTGTCCTTTTCCTTCATTTCTCTTTTTGTCTTCCTCCTGCTCCTGTTATGGTCACTACCTCCCCCAATATTACTCTCTTCTTCTTCCTTTTCTGATCTTGACCTTATCTTTGGAGTCAGTAGTATATGCATTTCAGTGTAGTGTACTTCAAGATACTCTTTCTAGCAATAGTACCTCTAGAAAATGATTATGCAAAAAAAATAGTTAACTGTAAGATTGGCTACATAAGGGGCCAATGGTGGGTAATGACAAGGTAGCAAAACCAAAGGAACATATGTGTATGTATATGTGTATATATGTATTATATATGTGTATATATACATATATAAGAATATCATAATGAAACCCAGTATAATTTACAATACTTTCTAATTCAAAATACTTAGCCTTGTGAAAAATAACAAAGATGTTGTGTTTTAATTTTTGTTCTTAAAAGTATTTTACTAAAGAATGTTTACAATGTTCAGAAGTAGACAAGAAAATCATAAACACTCACATCCATGGTAGCTTTTAATAATTAATAATATTGTTCTAGAAGAGGCTTCAAATAATTAGACTCAAAAAATTCATGAGGAGGCAAAAGAGATAATTTGGGGGTTCTTCCAGACAACCCAAGTTTGATTCCTCTCATCCATACCATGATTCATAGCTGTTTGAAACTGCATTTTCAGGGAATCTGACACCTTCTTTACACTCAAAGAGCACACGATGCACAGACATACACATAGGCAAAATGTCCACACATCTTGGATGTATGTCTTTATGTAGTGCTAGAGGAGGCCAAGAAAAGGTGTCCATAAAAATAAAAGTAAATTGTTTTAAGCAATGGGTGAACTATAGACACTCTGAGTTGGCCCAGATGGACCCTATCTTGTTGAGCTGCCTTTGAATTCCTCAGACAACTTCTGCTTGCTCTAGACATCCTGCATAGAAACCAATGACCATTCAGGTCTTGGAGATTCCATGAGATTCATTCTCTTGCATTTTAGGAGTGAAGAGAACATTGTCATCTATTTTTTGAAGATATTGTCAGTGAAATTTAATTTTTCTGTCTTTTTAAAATCATTTTATAGAATAATTTGAGAACTAAGAGGGATAATTAAATTTTTCATTAAGCATCCAAAGTGATAGATTTTTATTATTACATATTCATACATATGTCTTTATAATTCACTTATTTTAATCTCCTCAACTCCCTCCATTGTATTTTTACTCCCAACCATTCGCTTCCTAGTCTATTTTTATATCACATATATTTTGTTTCCTCTTGTTCTTCCTTCCCCACTTACATCCTCTAATGCTCTACTTTAGTACATTTTCTACCTTTATGTCTCACTCTATGTATATTATCGTCACAATATTTCTTATTCATAAACTGGCTTATAGAATTTATGTTTCATAATTTAAAAAATATTTCCAATAAATAATTATTTATTAACTCTGAATATAATAAAATTAGTTCACTACCATTTTGACATTTGTGACTCTGACTTTTGACAATATTTGAAACCGTTACAAGCATATAATCCTTACCTGCAATGCCATTCAACATATATCTAATTCCTAGATGTGTATAAAAGTTATTTTTTAAAGAAAAAAAACATCCTTACAGGTCATAAGATAGTTACTCTATTTTTTCCTTCTTTACTTATTTTGTATTTATCAAGAAAAACAGTAAAATGAATTTAAAATGATGATAAGTTAACAATAACTATGAAGAAGATAAAAATCATAAGTATGACTTATCAAGGGTGATAATGCAAATAAGATTACTACACATATATTTACTTTGTGTTCAGCTTTCCCTCTGAATTTTTTCTTTTTCATCCCTGTATTACTCTATTTTTAACATCTTTGTATTAAAATTATAGTGACAAGGTTGAAAACTGAACAGAATTAAGTTATCTTGCAAGAACAGCTTATAACTGTAGGTTATATTAGTTAATTTGGAGCCACATTAGTATGTAACTTATACCCAATCTCTAATTTAAAACTTTGTATAATTAAAACAAAATAATTCATAAGGTATCATTTAAAAGTTTTATAATAAAATAAATCTCTGTAATGTTTTAAGTTCAAATTGATTAAAATAGTTTTTTTTTGTTTTTTTTTTTTTTAACTGTTAGGCTAATCACTCAAACTTGAAATCTACAGAGACATATGGAGACAATAACTTTGTTGTAAATTTGTTGCCAATTCATTAACTGTTTATTAGTCCATTTGATACCATACTGGTTTACTGTTTGGTCAATGGACAGCACCCTGGAAGGAAGAAATTTCAGTTGAAGAATTGCCTCTATCAGATTGGTGTGTGCATTTTTGTGGGGCATTTTTTTTTTTTTACAAAGAATGGTTATGGAAAAGTCTGCTTCTTTGAGGGCAGTGCAGCCAGTAATGGTATGGTTCTAGGTTTTATGAGAAAGCAGGCAGAGCAAGTCATGGAAAGCAGCCAGTAAGCAGCATCCACCCATGGGCTGTGCTTCAGTTCATTCCTTCAATTTCCTGCCTTGATTTTTCTACCCTGACTTCCCTTAATGATGGACCATGATAGGGAATTGTAATAAGCCATTTCCTCCAAGTTTCTTTTGTCAATTATGTTTATTATAACAACAGAGCAACAAAGGTGGGTTATAAATATAGTCAAAGTTGCCATTTAAGTCCAATTATGTCCCACTGAAGTAATCTTGATTCTTCTATAGCTATCTGGTATTGTTTTCTGTGTGGTTTTATTTATACATTGGCTAGCCTGTAACCCACAACAATACAAAGAGTCTAAGTCTCTAAATTCGTATTAAAGGAATAAATTCTAAAAATTTGAGAGAGTATTTGCTGTTATTCACAATTCTTTATTTCCTCTTACATCAAAACTATTATCACCTGTTTTAGCAGCCCACTTGGAAATTGATCTCTGTGTATCTAACTTCAGCATTGCTTCAGTTGATAGGATTAAAGCTATGTGTACTTGGAGAGGTTTCCTAGGGGGTTAGTTTAGCGACATAATGACTAAACAGACAGGTACAATTTCCACATAGTTTATACTCAAACACAGAGGGGAACTGATGTCTTTGCAATTAGGCTTACTTAATTACAGTAAATAAATGAGGCAATACCGAGGTCAATTTGCTCTCTACCTGGGAAACACATGATTCTAAAGCATCTACTAAAGCCAGCTTGGGATATCCTGAAGGAGCCAAATTTTTAAATATTTAGAACTATAGAGAACCATGTAACACCTATGCATGGGAGAGCTATATACAATACAAAAATTGGCAAATGCTACAAATAAAACCATTGTCACCCAACACAACAGTTTATTGGACTACCACAGAGCATATATTTTTTTCTGTAACTCTTCAGGCAACTTTTCCATTGCTATGAGGGTTCATGAAATGCAAGGTAGAACTAGCTTGTTAAAGTACCCTAAAACCTGAGCTTCATAGTTTATTACTTTTTTAGTTTAAAATATTCCCAGAGATCACTTCATTAAACATTTAAATATTCTTACAGTAGTAAGATATACAAGGAAGCAAAATAAGGGTTGGAGAGATGGCTCAGCAGGGAAGAACATAGGCTGTTCTTTCAGAAAACTCAGGTTTGGTTCCCAGCACCCATATAGCAGCTAATAACTTCTGCTCCTCCAATGCTAGGGGACAAGACTGTTATATATGTTTTGAGCCTGCCCAGCCCTGTGGCCTGGATGTACCCACAGGCACTTAACTCCCCGAAAAATGACTCACATGTTTATATTAATTACATGTTGTTTGACCCATGGCTAGGGCTCATCACCAGGTAGCTCTCTCATTTTAACTCATCCTAATTCCACCAATCTGTCCTACCACATGGCCTGTGATGTACCTACTTCTTTGCATCTTGCTTCTTGGGCAGCTGAATTGTCTCTCTTGACTCTACTTTCTTTCCCCTTTATCTATGCTCAGATTTCCTGTCAGCTTCTAGGATGTGCTACCTTAGGCCAAAGCAGTGCCTTTATTAACCAATAATATTCACAGCATACAAAAAGACATTGTACATCATTTCTCCCTTTCTGTCTAATCAAAAAGGCAGGTTTAAATTTTAACATTGCAAAATTACATATAAGAAAAGAGATATCAAGCAATATTCAGTCATAATATCTAGTCTAGTTGTATTTAGCAAAATTAAAGAAAATATTCTTTTATCTATCTTATGCTGGTAAGTTCAAAGTTTCACATCTAATTTACCTTTTATTGTAACAAAAGAAAACTATAATAATGACTATCTAACATTCAACTAAGTCAAAGATCATAGAAGAATATGATGTTACCTGAGTAAACAGAAAGTACAAGCAACTTCCAAAATCTAGAAATGACAGATATGACATCTGGCTGTCTGGGCAGTCACCCAAAGCTCCTTTGTAAAGTTTCTACAGGCCCAGAGTATCTGGCATATCTTTCAGTAAAGCAGGAATTTGAAGAACTGCTCTGCCCATTCTGGCATAGTTTGTCAGTCACTTCTCCTTGTTTCCTGAAGGATGTCTGGCAGGTTTTTTGTTTTGTTTTGTTTTGTTTTGTTTTGTTTTGTTTTGTTTTGTTTCTGTGAAGTAGGAACCTGAAGGACCATCTCTGCATGTTCTGCCAAAGTTCAGACATCACTTTCCTATGGATACTGCATGTCCAGTCAGTTTATACAGCATACTGTCAAACAGTTGAGGCAAGAACAGTTTCTTGTCTAATAGCCAAACTTTGCCACAAAGAATGTAAACTCCACAAGGAGTTTCTTCAATACTCACCTTCTCTTGAAGTAGATTGGTGCTGCCAGAGGCAGACCTGTCTCACTGTCCAAAAAAGTCTAAGTTCTTAAAATATTTTAAATGTCATATTCTGTAGGTCTTTGAAATATTTGAAGATTACCTATCTAATTGAGATATATTTTAGATATAAAAATATCCTAACTAACATGACTATAAGTTTGGTTATCATAGATTACTATTAATCTGCATTTCTTAATTATACATTACAATTTTAATGTGGTACATAAACATAAAATATTAAACAAGAATAGAATTATAAATACAGTATAACAAAAATAACCTTAAATTTGTATCAATAAATCAATAATATTCATACCAATGTAAAATATTTTGATATTAGCAGATGATTTTTGGATTAAAGTAGATTCAGTAATCTATCTTTTTTAATCATTTCTACATTATATTCACCTTTTTCCCTAGAAAGAGATTAACTATGAACATTTACCATTTGTAATAAAAACAAACATAAACAGTATTTTTGGGAATTTGGGCATAGCTTTCTATTACTACTCTCTGCTTATTGGTGGGTGGTGGTAATCTTATGGGGGTCCTGAGGCTGGATTATCTTAGTTGGCAGCCTTGAAGCTGATGTGGCTATCTCTTTCCATCAGAGATTTTTTTCAGAGAGTCTTTCTTGATCAAACCATATTAGCCTGTAAGCAATCCACAAGTTCTCATCTTCTGTAGAAACAAAAGCACAGCCTCTTTTCCAAATCAAGATATCCTCAGACTGAAATTTCAAACTGAAGATACATTTAAAATATATGTTTGTTTAACTTAGCATCCCTTGCAATCAAATGTCTTTTTGCAGCTAGCTCAGTTCAAAAATTGAAAGAAAACAATAATAGACATAATTAAAACTCTTTGTGTATTTTACATGGCATATGTATGTATACATATTTACTCTATTTCTCTTTTTAAAGGATGTTCTCTAGCCTCTTTCTTTTCTCTCCTAGCCTATGTATTCTTTTTCACACACATTGTAACCTATTTAGAAGTTTTCTCCATTTGAATCTTTTTTATTGTGTATCCTCAGTCATTTTCTTACCAGAAGAGCTTTTAAAATGTTTAATTTAATAAAGTACTGCTTTGACTACTGACTCCACCCCACTCAGCTTTTTAACAAGGTAGAGATACCAGAGCCACACTTATCTTTTCCGTTCTGGGAAGCAGGATTAAATATTGTGGAGCTATTTACTATCCCAGCTCTCGGGAATCTTAAGGTCTATATTGCCTCCAAGAATAGCACTACCCCCCCCTTCAAGTGTTTGGCTGCAGGGGCTCTTAAAGAGCCACATGATTTTTGCTACTAAGAATGAGTCATGAAGCCTCTCTTAAAGGAGCCACACATCTACTCACTGTCAGCAAAGAAATCTGACCCAAGAAAATACTGCTACTAAGAAGCCATCTTGACTCTGTTCCCTTTTTGTCTGTATAAACAGAAACCTTAAATTCATCATATGCAGCTTGTACTCACATCAAGGCTCCTGTGAGACTTTAGAAACCTGCTTTGTTGCAGCTTAAGCTTCCCACCACAAACCCACCATTTTGTAACTCAAGCCTGCCATGCCCAGGATCTCTGTACTATGACCCACATCAGAGAGACAAATCAGAAGCTGCTTTAGGCTCTGTTTCTGTGCTCTAGAATTCTTTTTAAGCTTTCTTAGGCTTTATTTGAGTATTTATGCCTCAGGTTGGGTATCATTTGTTAGAGAAGTTTCTGGCTTGGCCTAGCCCTGCTGTCTGGACCTTCCCACCACTGTTTATCCCCCCCCCAGTGACTTAGATGCTTATATTAATTATATGTAGTAAAACCCAAGGTTAGAACTAATTGCCAGTTAGCTCTTTCATCTTAATTCAACCGATTTCCACAAATATATCATTCCATGTGGCCGTTGACTTACCTACTTCTTTATATCTTGCTTCTTGTGGATCTGGATTGTATTCCTGACTCCACCCTCCTTCCCTTTTATCTATGCTCAGATTCCCTGCCTGCTTCTAAGATGTCCTGCCACAGGCCAAACAGTCTCTTTATTAACCGATGATATTTACAGCATACAGAAAGACATCCTACGTCACCAGAAACATTTTCTTGGCTTCCTTTGAAACTGCATATAGAAATACACACAGATAAAATTCCCATGAATTAAAATAAAAATAAATAATTTTTCAAAAGTAAACCAAGGAAGGAAAGTAAACTTTTGTATGAATCAAATGGAATTGTCATTTGGCATTTTGATATACCTGACACCAACATGAAAGACCAGAGTGAGACATCACTCATAAAAGAACAGAACACATACAACTCTAAATTTCAATATTGTTTTTCAGAGATGGCATCAATGGTAATGTTAATCTCCCATAAGCAGTAGCTTCTTTGGCATTTTTATAAATCTTAATCAACAAGATTATTATTCCTCCAATGCTCATCGACAGAGGCAGTGGGGGGGGCATATCATGGTGAATGACCAACAGAACAGAATCTAGACTCTCACATATTTGTTTTAACAAAAGAAAAAGGGGATATGGATATGATAGAATAAAAGGGTAGATGGTTGAATTTACTCTGAGGAAAAAAGGGAAATATAGGTATTATATGTTTCTACTCTTGTTCAAGATACTGTGCCTATGCAGCTCATCTAACAAAGTAATACAAATTTCTAGTCCTTAAGATTATTACTACCAACTAATTAGGAGATTAAAATTGCAAGTTAGTAGTTAGTCATTGCAATCAAACATAGTCATAGTAGTTATGTTTTCAAGGACAAAGAAAAATGTATTTTAGGCAGGTCATCTTCAAACACTTCAAATATCTGCAGTATATGGTATTTAAGATATTTTAATAATAGGTTTTTAATTTTTATGACAAAGAGATAAATCTTCTGGCAACACAAATCTACTTCAGGGAAGATAACAGATATCAAAGAAAATCCATATATAGTTTACTTTTTCGTGGCAAAAGTTATCCACTGGACAAGAAAGTACTCGCCTCAACTGCTGACATTGTGATGTCTGAAATGAACAAGGAAGACACACAAGAAAAAATTGCTGAATCTTTCCAGGACAAGGAATGTCTTTAAGAATATTCTGCTTCACAGATGCATCTGTCAGATATTTTAGGCCTTTAAGCCAAAGATAGATGCCCCCATACCACAAGCAAGAGCTACTGAAAGACATTTCATTATAAATGTTGCTGTATTAATCCAACCTTTATATCTTATAAATGCTTTTATTCAAAATTGAAGTCAAAAGATATGTTACTTTGGAGAAGTTTTGTTTTTGTTCCAGCAAGAATGAGAGGTTGTAGATTCATCTCAGGTTAAAGAAAATAAGGTTTGATTAAAGAAGATCTTCTGAAAAAATAATAGGTATCATGGCCCAGATGATTCAATAACACTTTGGAATGCCTCTGTCTCAGTTTCTTATGTGTTTTATATTCAGAACTGCTTCAATAAGAATGGCTGAGATGATCCATCTTCATAGATTATTCCAGTCAGAACTTGACCATAATCCTAATATTTCTTTGGATTCCTATAAATTACTAGCACTTCCAATCTGCAGAAAGAAGTCTAGAGACTAGATGTATTATGAATGTTTGTCTTTGTGTAGAGTTTTTGGTTACAAGTTGTTTTAGATAATGGTCAGGGAAAAAAGATAACTAAATTTGGGGCTCCTGTTTAAAAAATAAAAAGGGAGAAATGCTGTGAGACATTTGTACACTAAATATTTGCCACTGTAAATATAAGTTTAATGAAACACTGATTGGCCAAAAGCTAGGCAAACAGAAAGTATAAGTAGGGTAACCAGAAGAGAAGAATTATGGGAAGAGAACAAGCTAAACTACCTGCAAGAGTCAGAACAAAGGAGATAAGAATAATGAATTGAGCAAAGTTACCAAACTCAATTAAACATAGATAAGAATTATGGGTTAAGCTAAGTGAAAGAGCTATTCAATAATATGTCTGAGCAATAGGCCAAAATGTTTGTAGCTAATATAAGCCCCCTTTTTTTTGACTATTTGGAACTAAATGCCTATGGGATTGGCCATGTAGGAGAGAGAAAATTCTGACTACAGAAAAGATAATGAGTTTTGAGGGATTATTGAAGCCTATGGCCCTCCAATATACAGTAAATTAAGACCACTGGGTTTGCTACTTTAAAGATTCCAAATTTTCTTAAATACAAGGCCATAGAATGCCAGGAAAATACAAAGATAGCCACAGCTTCTGAATGTCAGTATTTTCTAATTAAAAATGAAAATACTAGATGTGGATAAATGGATATACCTGGAAGGAAAGAAAGAAGGGGGAGAAGAGAAAATTAAAGTTAAAAGCCAGCATTCTAAGAACACAAGTACAAAAGTCCTCAATTAAATACCTGCAAATGAACCCATTCGCTTTCATGCTATTGATTATGTTGTGTTACTTTTTGATTTTCAAACCTTAGACTATCCTTGGACTAATGTGATGGATTCTACTTGACACAGAGCATAATATTTGTGCTACTCAAGAATATTGGCCTATAATTGTTTATTTTCTCTTCTCTATCATCTTTCCTTTCTATATGCACATATGTATCTGCATGTACTTTTGTAACAGTAACAATTGTTTCATAGAATTTGTCTGGAAAAATATTTCTCATTCTATTTTAGTGACTTAAGAGACATACTTTTGGTTTTTAATGTTTGGTATGATTCAGCTATAAAGGCAGCTATCTTATGTTGTTTTTATGTTGGTATTTTTCTTGTTGATTGAATTTTATTCTTGCTATTAATCTTTTCAGACATTTTCCTTCTAATTTAATCTTGGAAATGTTTGTATGTCCAGAATTTTATTTATTTTTCCAGTTTATCAAATTTGCTAACATATAATTACTTTAACTAATTTCTAATGGTTTTGTTATATTTCTGAGATGTCAAATATAATTTTCACTTTTATCTCTATTTTTACTACTTGGGCCTTTTTCATCATTTCCTTGATTATCATTATTAACAATTTGCTGCTTTTCTTATGTCTTCATTTTTTTCCTTTTGGATGATATTATTACCATTGTCTCAAACATAAAATGAAAGGTAATATTATTAGGGGAAGCAGAATATAGAGATGTATGTGTCTCATAACCCACTGTCTCTGTCTTATTAAAGAATAGATGCAAAATATATGTTCTGTATCAGGTACTATGCTCTAAGTAAGTGTAGACTTGTTCTTCCAGCCTGCAGACATCTTTGCCAACAAAGTTTGGTCATTTTAAGATGACTTGAGTTTGAATCACATAGGAAAGAAGTATAAAATAAAACACACAGAACAATGCTGTCACATACAGATTAGGATCCTGGCACTGCTCAGGGAAGAATCAATTGGAACTAACAACAAAAAAATGATTTTTCTATATGATACAAGGAAATGAAAGCTGAACTTACTCTTTGTATTTTCTATTGTTTACTAAGATTTTGTGACCAATTTGGTCATAAATTCTCAGGCTATAAATAATCTGTGCTTAAAAGAAATCTTAGTATCTATTTAAAGAAATAAAACATATATAAAAAATTAATCACTATTTTTAGAATTATTCATTGGCTTAGTAATTTCTGAGTACATGCTTTTATAATACATTTGCATATCTTTTTATTATATATTATATTACTACATTTAGGCTTATTATGTGGTTACATAATTAATGCTACTACCAAATAGAAAGAAACAGCTAAATGGTGTCACATCAAGTTAGGAATACATTTTCCATATAGAGCTAAGACTGCCAGGAGCAAACTATCAAATGCCTTCAGCTGATCTTAGCCTGGACTAGAAGAACACTCTAAGACAAAATGGTGGAAACCATTGCTATCATTTTTTTTTTCATTATATGTATTTTTATTTATTATTTGATGATTTTACATCATGCACCCCATCAAACTCAGTTATCAGTCCTCTCAGATTCATATCCACTCATATGATCTCCTCATTTACAAAAAAGTTCATTCATGCTGCTCATTTACTTACAGGAGCATAAATAGACTCCCTGTGGCTAGACCCTTAAAGATAACAAGTCCCTCCTCACTCACACCCTGCCAGATACCAACAATGCAGAAGGGAAGCACTGTGCCCCTTAGCTATGTTCTAGCCTTGAGCTCTTGTATACAATAATATCGTTTGTTTTTTTTTTTTATCTTTTGTTTAGTTTAGTTTAGTTTAGTTTAGTTTTAAAGTCCACTAATGAGTGAGTACATCCCCTGCTTATCTTTCTGGGCTTGTGATACCTCACTCAGGAGGATATTCTCCAAATCCATTTGCCTGCAAATTTTAGGATATCATTTTTTCTTACTGCTGAGTAGTACTCCATTGTGTAGATTTACCATAGTTTGTTAATCCACTCTTCAGTTGATGGGCATCTAGGTTGTTTCTTAAAAAAATATATTTACCCTATTGACCTCAGTGTTATTAAAATTATTAATAATAACATTCATGCCAAAATTGAATACAAGTTATTTTATATCAATAAAAGTAGGTGTCAACAAATAAGTTAGATTGTTGTTGTATAACTAAAGTGAAAGAAATATGATCACTCACACTGCGGAAATGGGAGACTACCTTTTAATCATATTCTTAAAGATTCTAAAAGAAAATAAAATAAGAAAGTGGGAACAAGTGCATATCAAACTCCTTTTCAAGCTATTGCCGCAATTCCGTGAGCTTTAAAAAAAACACTTTTAGCTAATCAATACCTTGATCACCTGTCTATATTATTTGAAAGTAAGACCTGTAAGTTTATTGTTTCAAGAAACACAAAAAACGTTCTGCAAAATCTGCCTTCTTATCTTAAAACTGCTCTTTGCTACTTTGCATTTTGTTTTAAAATATGAATTATAGCTCCATGGAGTTGTCAATCTTTATAATGACTGGTAGGACTTTTAAGAAGTTTTGTTGATTTCTGTGGGTTTGATTTCATGTCTTATACCCATGTCTGCATATGCTTGGAATAAAATCATAAACAACAATATCTTAAACAGTTCTACAGTCATTTCTTATCAAGGAATTTTCAATTGATTCCACCAAGGAAAATATTATATGCATGGTAGTCACCTATATATTGTTTACTTTCTGTGGTTTAAGCTATAAATAGTGAGCCAAGACCTGAAACTATTAAATAATTCTTTAAGAAATAAGTAGTATGTTTTATATTGCATAGATATTTGAACTAAGTAGTATGAGTATATATTACATATTTAATAAAACTTGAATATTAGGGAGAGAACACTCAGTTAAATCTTAGGCAGACAGTTTAAGAAATTTTTAAACCTTAAATACAAAGATAAACAGCTGAGTCAGTCACACACCACTTTAATCACAAGAAAAACCAAGGAGTGGTGACCTACACCCTTGATCCCACAACTCCAGATACAAAACTTCTGTTTCTGTAAATTCAAGGCTACATGCCTTTAATCTTAACCTGGATGGGATAGAGTATATAAGGGTTTGTAGAAACCTAGAGAGAAATGACTGGGAGAAGCAAATGGGAGAAGTGACTGGCAGAAGCAACCAGGAGCCAGGCTGAGAAAGTTGCAAGACAGCTGGGTGAGAATTGATTGTGGTGCTTCCTCTCTCTGATATTTCAGCCTTTCCCTGATTTTTGGCTCTGAGTCTCATTTGTAATACTACAAAGAAGGATAGTGAAACCTCACTCCATCTCAGTCCATGCCAGTCTTTCCCATGGTACAATGCTGACCTGCCTCTACACATTTCACATTCCATCCACTTACTCACAGTGTTGTTTTCAGTTAACACACAAGCGTTCTGGTAGAGCATTGTTTGATTTTGAAGTCATCCTTACGTTACATCTTTTCTGTGACATGTTGTATTATTTATACTTACTATTCTCTTACTGACCCTAATTTTTAAATTTATTTTTTAAATAGATGTGCATATATTGAAAAAATAAACATGTCATTGAGTTTAACCATATCCTCATTCAGTCCTTTATGGTGATCCAAGCTGATATCTCTCCTGGGCATTAGGGAGAAGGCTAATGTGTCTCAGTTGTGAAGCATTATTTTATGTTGGTAAATACCCTTTTAGGTTTATGTAATTAATGAGATATGTCTTGAGTTGAATGTGTTAAAAGAGACAGACATGCTTCCCTTGTTACTCATTTTAGTTATCTTACGAACATTCCTTTATTACAGAAACCTAATCTTTTGACAGTTGTTATCAGGGCCAGAAACAATTTGATGTAAATTATAAGTTAATTCTCCCAAATGTGCCACAAACTATTTTTAAAATGTGCTATATAACTTCAAATATAGGTGAACCTGAGTGTAATTCAAAAGGAACTTAAATATAAATTTAAGTTAGTGAATTACAGAGATGAGCTTGATGAATTTTTCTACTTCCAGAGTGCTTTTCACTGAGGTTAAGAGAGAAATCACCATAAAAAAAAAGATGTATGGCTGTGACGCCTATGACCAAGGTTTGAAAATGTGATATATCTGAATGAGGTGTTTAGTCAGTATTTTACTTGTACTCCACTTTATTCCTTCTTCACACTTTAGCATTGATTGATTTTAGTTCTTAGGAAAACAAACAAATAAACAAAACCCGACAAAGTATAACAGAAATCTAATCCATAATATGGCTGGGGATTTTTGTATCAGGTAGGTATCAATTGCCTGTCACATCCTAAACTCGGAGCACTACAGCAGTGGATTGCTTTGCATAACATTATGGACTCACAGAAATTGGAGCCAAGGAATAATATTAATCTTTTCACTTTGTATGTCATGTTAATTTTCTGGATTTTTCATATTTTAATTTTTGTACTTGTTCTTTTTTCTCTCCCCTGAGCCTCTCATGTCTCTTTTGTCCCTTATGGTTGTATCTTTTTTTTTTTTTTTCAGGCAGACTTTGCTTTTATTACTTTGTTACATGCTTTCTTTTTTATTTATTATAATAAAGTCATATTTTTATCAGTGTATATCCTTGTTTAAGCTCCCTTCACTCTCCTGCCCCTTGCAGTCGATCTCTCTTCTCCACATCACTTTATCTCCTCCCCAGCAAGGGCAGGAGGTCTCAAGGTCCCAAAGTGGCTTAGTTCAGCATCTTCTCCTGGCAGACCCGCTTTCCACACCATAACATCAAGACTGGATCAGGTGTTCCTCTGGAGGGAGTGGGATCCAAGGTGCCAGTCCAAGGAGTTTCAGATCCCAAGCTGTTCAGTATTTGAGGTTTTCAGCTTGGACATGCTTTGCTTTTTGCTTTTTTGTTTGGAGTCCACTAATGAGTGAGCACATCCCCTACCTATCTTTCTGGGTTTGTGATACGTTGCACAGGAGGATTTTCTCCAAATCCATCCATTTGCCTGTGAATTTTAGGATATCATATTTTTCTTACTGCTGAGTATTACTCCATTGTGCAGCTGTACCATAGTTTGTTAATCCATTCTTCAGTTGAGGGACATCTAGGTTGTTTCTAGTTTCTTGCTATTACAATAATGCTGATATGAACATAGTTGAGCTAATGCATTTGGACTGCAAATGTACATCTTCAGGGTATATGCCCAGTAGTGGTATTGCTGGATCCTTGCTGAGATGAATTCCCAGTTTTCTGAGAAACACCATACTGCATTCCAGAGTGGCTGAACAAACTGACACTCCCACCAATAATGAAAAAGTGTTCCCCTTGCTCTACAACCTCTCCAGCATAGGCTTTCATCTGTGTCTTTTATCTTAGCCAATCTGATAGGTGTAAGTTGGTATCTCAAAGATGTTTTGAATTGCATTGCTCTGATGGCTAAAGGCATTGAGCAATTTTTCAAGTGCCTTTCAGTCATGTTTAAGTCTGATGCTAAGAATTCTCTTTTTAGTTTTGAGCTCCATTTGTTAATTGGGTTATTCAAGGTTTTGGGCTCTAGTTTCTTGAGTTCTCTATATTTTAGAGATCAGTCCTCTGTCACTTGTAGGATTGGGGAAAATATTTTTCCATTCTATAGGTTAACATTTTATCCTGTTGACTGTGTCCTTGGCTTTACAGAAGCTTCTCAATATCAGGAGGTCCCACTTATTGATTGTTGGTCTTAGTGTCTGTACTACTGATATTATATTTAGGAAGTTGTCACCTGTGCCAATGCATTGGAGGGTATTTCCCACTTTCGTTTCTATCAAGTTCAGTGAGGCTGGGTTTCTGTTGAGGTCTTTGATCCACTTGGATTTGAGTTTTGTGCAGGGTGATAGACTTGGATATATTTGCATTTTTCTACATAGTACCATCAGCAAGCCAACACCATTTGTTAAAGATACTATCCTCTTTCCAATAAATATTTGGGCCTCTTTTTCGAAGATCAGGTGTTCATAGGTTAATGCCCGGATCTTCGATTGGATTCCATTGATCCACAAATCTGTTTTTATGCCGGTACTAGGCTTTTTTAATACTGTAGCTCTATAATATAACTTGAAGTCAGGGATAGTGATGCTTCCTGAGGTTCTTTTGTTGAGCAAAATTGTTTTGGCAATCCTGGCTTTCCTGTTATTCCAAATGAAGTTGAGTGTTGTCCTTTTAAGATCCATAAAAGGGGGCTGGACAGATGGCTCAGAGGTTGGTTAAGAGCACTGACTGTTCCTCCAGAGGACCTGAGTTCAATTCCCAGCAAAACCACATGGTGGCTCACAACCATCTATGATGAGGTCTGATGCCCTCTTCTGTAAAACTGTATGCATAATAAATAAATCTTTAAAAAAAATCCATAAAATATTGTGTTGGGGTTTTGATGGGCAATGCATTAAATCTGTAGATTGCCTTTGGTAGAATTGCCCTTTTAACTATGTTGATCCTACCTATCCAGGAACATGGGAGAGCTTCCTATTTTCTGATATCTTCTTCAATTTCTTTCTTCAGTGATTTAATGTTTTTGTCAAATAGATCTTTGGTTACAGTTACTCCAAGGTATTTAATGCTATTTACAGCTATTACAAAGGGTGTTGTTTTCCTTATTTCCTTTTCAGCCCTATTATCTTTAGTGTATAGAAGGGCTACTAATTTTTTTGAGTTAATCTTGTATCCTGCTACATTGCCGAAGGGGTTTATCAGCCATAGAAATTCCTTGGAAGAATTTTGTGGGTCACTTATGTATACAATCATATCATATGGAAATAGAGGTAGTTTCACATCTTCTTTTCCAGTTTGTATCTCCTTAATTTCATTTCGTTCTCTTATTGCTTTAACTAAATCTTTGAGATCTATATTAAATAGATAAGGGAGAGAGGACATCCTTATCCAGTTCCTGATTTTAGTGGGATTGCTTTGAATTTTTCTTCATTAAGTTTGATGTTGGCTGTTGACTTGTAGTAAGTCACCTTTATTATATTTAGATATTTTCCCTGTATTCCTGATCTCTCCAGGGCTTTTATCATAAAGGAGGTTTGGATTTTTGTCAAAGTCTTTTTCAGCATCTAAGGATATGATCATGTTTTTTTTTTTTTTTCCTTTGTTTACATGCTGGATGACATTTACAGTTTTTCATATGTTGAACCATCCCTGCATTTCTGGGATGAGGTCTACATGGTGGATGATATTTTTTATATATTGTTGTATACTGTTTGCCAGAATTCTGTTCAGAATTTTAGCATTAATATTCCTGACAGAAATTGGTCTGTAATTCTCTTTCTTTGTTGCATCTTTGAGTGGCTTGAACATTAGGTTAATTGTGGCCACATAAACAAAATTTGGCAATATTCCTTCAGTTTCCACTGTGAGAAACAGATTGAGAAGTAATGGTAGTAATTCTTCTTTGAATGTCTGGTAGAATTCTGCACTGAAACCATGTGAACCTGGGCTATTTTTTTTTTTAACTTGGAGACTTTTAATGACAGCTTCAATTACCTTTAGTGTTATAGGTCTGTTTAGATATTTAATCTGATCATCATTTAATTTTGGTAAATGGTACCTGTCCAAAGAGCTGTCCTTTTCTTCTAGGTTTTCCATTTTTGTGGAATATAGATTTTCAAAGTATGACCTGATAATTCTCTGGATTGCCAGGGATCTGTTCTTATGTCACCCTTTACATTTCTGATTTTGTTGATTTGGATACTCTCTCTCTTCTTTTTGGTAGTTTGCATGAGGGTTTATATATCTTGTTGCCTGTCTCAAAGAACCAACTCTTTTATTTATTGATTATTTGTATTGTTCTTTTTGTTTCCATTTTACTGATTTCAGTTCTAAGTTTGATTATTTCCTGCCATCTACTCCTTTTTAGGGGGTTTGCTTCTAATTGTTCTAAGGCTTTCAGCTGTGCTGTTAATTCTCTAGTGTGGGATTTCTCTAGGTTTTTCATGTAGGCATCTAGTGCTATGAATTTTCCTCTTAAGACTTCTTTCATTGTGTCACTCAAGTTTGGGTATGTTGTGGATTCATTTTCATTGAATTCAAGGAAGTTTTTTATTTCTCTCTTAATTTCTTACTTGACCCAGAGGTGATTCTCTTGAGTGATGTTCACTTTCCATGAGTTGGTGGGTTTTCTGTGATTTTTGATGTTGTTGAACTCCACCTTTAGGCCTTGGTGTTTCTATATGATACAAGGGATTATTTCCAATTTTTTATCTATTGATATTTGCTTCATGACCAATTATGTGGTCTGTTTTAGAGAAAACTCCATGTGGTGCTGAGAAATATGTTTATTCCATTCCATTTGGGTGGAAGCTTATATAAATATCTATTAAATCCATTCGCATCATAACCTCTGTTAGATTCCTTATTTCTCTGTTGAGTCTCTGTCTGGTTGATCTATCCAGGGTTGAAAGTGGGGTATTGAAGTTTCCCACTATTAGGGTGTAATAATTGATGTGAGATTTGAGCTTTAGCAGTGTTTCTTTTACATAGGTATGTGACCTCATATTAGGGTCATAAATATTCTGGATTGTACTCTCCTCTTGACCAGTTTTTCCTGCGATGAATAAGTAATGTCCATCTTTTTCCCTTTTAATTGCTTTTAGCTTAAAGTCTACTTTGTTAGATATTAGGATGGCATCCCCAGCTTGTTTCTTAGGACCATTTGATTGGAAAATCTCTTTCTAACCCTTTACTCTGAGTCTGTGTCTGACTTTAAGATTGAGGTATGTTTCTTATATGCACCAGAAGGATGGCTTCTGTTTTGATATCCATCTTGTTACTGTGTGTCTTATTATAGGTGAATTGAGTCCATTGATATTAAGGGATATTAGTGACTACTGATTAATATTTCCTGTTATTTTTCTTGGTAGCTTGTATGTATTTTCTTTCTTTGGGGTTCTTTACTTTGGGATTATTGATTGTGGTTTCATGAGTGTATCTGGGATCTTTAGCTTGTTGTTTTTCCTCTAATGCTTTCTGAAGGGCCAGATTTGTAGATTGGTATTGTTTTAGTCTGATTTTGTCATGAAAAATCATGTTTACTCCATCTATGGTGATTGATAGTTTTGCTGAGTATAGTAGTCTAGATTGACAGCCATGGTCTTTTAGTGTCTCTATAACTTCTGACCAAGCCCTTCTTGCTTTCATTATTTCCATTGAATAGTCAGGCTTATTCTGATACGTTTGCCTTTATAGATAAGTTGACCCTTTTCTTTTGCAGCTCTTAAAAATCTTTTTTTTTGTTCTGTATGTTTTGTGGCTTGATTATTGTATGGCATGTTGATTTTTTTGGCAAGTCATATCTTTTTGGTGTTCTGTAAGCTTCTTGTATTTTTATAGGTATTTCCTTCATGTTGAGAAAGTTTTCTTTTATGATTTTATTGAATACATTATTTGTGCCTTTGAGGTCGTATTCTTCTTCTCCTATCCCTATTTTTCTCAGGTTAGGTCTTATCATGGTGTCCCAAATTTCCTGAACATTTTCTGTTCTGACTTTTTTGGTTTTACTATTTTCTTTGGCAGATGTATCTATTTCCCAATACTGAATCTTCCTCTCTAGAGATTATCTCTTCCATCTCTTGGATTCTGTTGGTTACGCTTTTATTTGTAGTTCCATCTCTTTTCTTCAGATTTTCTATTTCTATCTTTGCCTCATTTTGTGCCTTTTTATTGCTTCTATTTCAGTTTTTAGTTCCTGGAATGTTTCTTTCAATTTTTGGTTTACCTTTTCTTGTTTATTTTTCCAGAATTTGTTTATCTCTTCCAATTTTTGTTTGTTTGTTTTCCTATTTTTAAGGGAATTTTTAAAATCCTCTTTGAAGGCTTCAATAATCTTCATAAAGGGGTTTTGCTATTGTTTCCTTATGTTTCCTCTTCATTGCTCGGTTCAGGTCTTGTAGTTATAGAACCACCAGTTTTTTTCTGGTGTTTCCTTGTTGTTCTTTATATTGTTATAGGTATTTTTGCACTGTTGTCTGCCCATGGTTTCAGTGGTTTACAATTAGTCAGCTTCTAGCCAGTTGCTGTAAGAGGGCTTGTGTATCTCCTGTCTCCTCTACACAGGTGTCTGTTCTCTCTCTGACTCTGCTCTGTTCAGAAATCTAAATTTCAATGACCTCAGTCTTTGTCTGATGACACAGTTTGCCCTGGAAGCAGGGCCCACCTGTGCAAGGTCCCTTCTTGTAGGGGTTGCTGGAGGAGACCCTCACAACCTAAGCCTAGCTCCTGTCTGCTAGGGAGAGTTTGAGATCAAACCCTAAGGACTGATCCTGGTCCCAGAGAGGGACTCACTGGATGGGTGTTCCTGGTGCTGGAATCTGCTCACCTCTGACTCTGCTCTGGATGGGGGTCTGAATTTCAAAGGCCTCAGTCCTTCTCTCTATTGTTGTATCTTAACTCCCATTTTCTTTATATAATAGCCCTTCTTAATTATCAACATGACCTACAAAATTGATAAGCCACAAGAAAAAGGAGCAAAGTTAAACTAATCCATAGATGGAGAATTTCATTTTTCACTCTAAGAACTCTTCAACATTGTATAATTTCCAAGTATTATCTTTTAAAGAGGGATTTCTTAACAATGTCACTTGAAGATTTGAAGAATTCATGAAATCCGTTAATATTTTCTCTGACTCACAATGCATACCTTATTGTCATCACACATCCCCTTCTCTCTACTTCTTCCCCTAACCCCCAGTTTACTCCAGAGACCTCATTATTTTCCCTTACCAATGTGATCCATGTGTCCCTCTTAGGGTTCTTCTTATTAGCTAGCTTCTCTGAAGCTGTGGTTTATAGTCTGCTTACTCTTTGCTTTACATTTGGTATTCACTTATGAATGAGTACATACCATGTTTGTCTTTGAGTCTGGGTTACATCACCCAGGATAATATTTTTGTTTGATTCATTTCCTGCAAAATTTATGATGTCATTGGCTTTTACTGCTGTGTAATATGCTCTAATTTAAATGTACCATATAATTTCTCCAGCTACAGTTTATTTTTGCAACATAACCAGATGAGTTTTGGTGAGGATATAGTATTGATGGTATACCAGAAGCCAGGGGCCTTGAACATAACCAACAACACATTACACAATTAACTGTTGCAAGTAAAGCTGTTTGGATAAAAATGTCTACTGCATGAAACACAATATGCTCTCTCTTGCTTCTACTATGCTTGGGTCCTTGGTGTGATTTGAACCCCATAAAATCAAGTGTCATCACTACAACTTTTTGTTTTGAATGCTGTGAATTTTTTAAGAATTAAGGAAAATGCATTCTTTTAAAAACAGTGAAACTGCCCAATAGAGAATATGGTCTGATGTCACCATGTTAATGTGGTAGCCTTCAAAGACAATGTTACTGTTTAGATTAAGGTGGTAAGATATTTTTTATATTAAATTTTTTCTAATCATACACACATAAGCAACACCATAGAGGAAGATTAAACTGGATTGCATGTCTCCTCAAATGTTCTCTCTTCCTTGCTTAATTATTGTTACTGAGAATCTATAGTCTCCTCTGGAGTTCTTAGTATCAATAATTGCATAATTTTAAAAGAACTCAAGAAGAAACTTGAACAGTTTTATTGAAGATTGAGGATAATACAACAGTACAGGTAAGAGAGAAATCTCAATAGTTATCTGAAGGAGGATGATGGAGAAAAAGACATGCCTCTTAAGTTAGTCATCTAGGCCAGAGAAATAATAAGAGACACCAGAGCATTAGGGAGAGCTCTTGTAGGCTTTGGAAAGTTTCTGTCAAAGAGATAAGGAAAGGGGGGAGAAAAAACAGATTTTATGCCAAACCATGGGTCTGAGTTTAGGGACCGTCTGAGTCTAGGCTTTTGTATCTCAGTGCAAAGGATTATATCAGGTTAGAAATAGTAATAGCAACAGTCCATTAAGAAAAGAAGGGACAACCTTGGGCTTGCCCAAGCCATTAGACCCAGGTAGGTGGAAGACACTCACAAGTCTGTCTGTTTCACTTGATCTTGGTGGAAAAAAGTCAACTGAAGGTCTCCAGATGCCATTGTGGTGAGGGAATATACAGTGCCAAAATGGGGAAGAGAAAGTAGGGTTGATGTGCTGTTGATAGATACAGATTTGAAAAGTTGAAGGCTATGAAGAACAGTCTGAAGTGAGTGTCCTGCTTGCCACCAGGGGCCATGGTGATATCTAGACTTGTTTGCTGCTGGGTCCTGGTCTGGGTCTGTGATCTTGCTGCCGCCATGGTCTGTGTTTATTTTTTATGGCTCCTCTTACTATCAAAGGCCCTGTGGATTCTCAGGTCACAACATGTGGCCATGTTGGATTTCCAGGGGCATGTTACAGCAGAGGACATGCCAATCTGAATGACCTGTACTGCCATCTGTGGCCATAGTGATATCTGGGCCCAAATTAGTGCTGAGGGCTGTCTGGGTCTGTGGTCCTGCTGCAAATGAGGTCTGAGTTGATATCAATTGCACCTGTTACTACAGGGGCCTGTGAAATCATGCATATTGAAATTCAGGGGCTGTGCTTAGGTGACCCTACTCAACCATTGCCTTGGGATAGGGATGACCCTAATGACTCTAGCATGAGAAAACTAGGCCCTCTTTTTCATAGTATAGAATAGTTGCCCCCATGCACTTTGGAAGGTTGTCCCCACCTCTTAGGACAGAGCTGGCCTGAGGGTGGTGGTCCCAGCAGGCAGCAATGACCAACTCAATTGCCACCCAAATATGTAAGCAGGGCTTTGATTTGTCACATTCCAACATCTCCCCATCTATGACATAATATAACATGTGAAGGGACTGGTCCTGCAGAGCCATAGCCTCAGAATTACCATTACGCAAGACAACAGCATGATGTCTGGGTATGCTTTGGTGAGGTTACAGTATTAATGATATACCAGAAGCCAGAGGCCTTGAACCTGACCAATAACACATTACACAATGAACATTTCCAAGTAAAACTGTGGGCACCTGGATAGCATCTCCCCTGACTCTCTCCTCCTGTATCAATGTTTGGATTTCCACCTGCTCTAAGCTGAGTTTTTATAGAACAAAGCAGTCCCTTTATGAACCAATGATATTTACAGCATACAGAAAGACATCCCACATAAATTTATATTTAATAAAAATAGTCTGAAATATCAGATAACAGAGCCAAGCCTTGAAGGTCAGGGAGTGGTGACCAAGACATTTAATCCTTTCACTCAGGAGCCACATATCTTACTGCGTCTCTGTGAGAGCCAGGCTGTGGTAGCACACACCTTTAGTCCTAGGACTAGGAAAGTTGAATCAGTAATTGAGAAAGCTTGATGGAGGAAGAAAGATAATGTAGGAGAAAGCAGAAGTTCTTCCCTTCCCTTTGCCTTCAAGCTCTTTCAGCCGATGACATAGATTCATTGAATCTGTGGAGCGGAGAGAGCCCTGAGAAGTTAGCTGGGTGAGAAGTAGCTGTGTTTTGTTTCTCTATCTCTCAGATATTTCAGCTTTTCTCCAATATTTGGCTCTGGATTATTATTATAATACCAAATAGAAAGAATGGCCTTGCCTTCATCCTAATCTGTAAATGGAAATACCAAGACCTCTGACACAGCAAAGAAAGCCCTGGCTTGTGTTAGGTCCAGTGTCTTGACAGTCAGCAAAAAGACAAGACCCATGGAAGACTTCCCTTTTTACTAAAATGAGGTAAAATATTGAGAAAATAGAAGGTCTTTTTATTAAACCAGACACATCACTGGAGTCCCCCACAACCAGTAGTGTGATGACTTGGCTGAGTCTAAAATGAACATGGCATTCCTCCAGTAAGCCATTTCCCACCGCTTTGCCTTGGCAGTTCCTGACCTCTCCTGCACGAACTGCATGGATCTGCTTCAACGATTTGCCTTGCTCTGTACGCTTTCAAAAATACAGGCTTCCATCCTTGTTCACGAACACACACACACACACACACACACACACACACACACACACTTCATTTCCCAGTATCTACATGGCAGCTCACAACTGTCTGAAGCACCATGATCTGACACCTTTAACCTTCACACAGGTTTTCTGGAAAACATCAATGCTTTTAAAATTTAAAAAAATTAAAATAGAGCTTAGTTGTATTCTGTTTCCCCACTTCGAACCACTGCTTTACTTCAGATCCTGCCTCTTTGCCCTTCGTCAATCCCCAGACAAAGCTATGTGGCCCAAGAACACACTTAATGTCTTATATAAATTTTAAGAAAAATTCCTAAAATTATCCTCACAAATTTCTATCTTTTCACAATTATTGATCTAAATTATCCAGAAAAATATGAAATTATTGGATGTTACTTTACTATTTCTTTGTAGTATTCTGTTGTTAGTAACCCCTGTATCTGTCCAAGTGAGGACTTTAACAGTTCCTACAGCATGTGTTTATTTTAAGTACCATACTTTCTGGTCATGTTCTCACATATTTTTCCCTCCATATGTATATGAGCTTTGACCCTAGTTATTGATACACATCTTCATGCAGAAACTTACTTATGTATTTCTTTTGTTTTATTGTGCTCTGGTGCTTGTTCGTAAAAATAAAGCCAAGAGCAGAAGCATCAGAAGGATCAAGTCATAGGATAGAAATGAAGGATAAGTAGAGACAATAGACTGAAAAACTAAACAAAGACATGAAACAAAATTGATTACTTGTTTCCATACAACATAAAAATTAACAAGTAAAGTTATAGAAACACAAAACATAGTTCATTATGGTTTGCACTCATTTTGTGAATAAAACTATTCACATAAAAATGATGTTTAAGACTGATCCTTTTGTCTGCTATGCCAAATATTTTAAAAATGATATAACCCAGAAAAATAAGAGGTAAATACAACTTTAAAATGTCATATTCTTATGTATTTTAATAGTTCCAACAGCTTTAGATTATATATTCTGCTATATATTATGATCATTTATTGTTCTGTTGAGCCAATATTTTAAAGTTTCTTGAATGTTATCAAATAAGTATCTCCTAAATATTATATTTAAGAAAAGACAAAATTAAAAATATGATTTTGTTCAATTCTATTTTGGCATATAAATTAGATAAAATTTAGCATGTAAGAATTTGTCTATGTATGCCATATCATTATTTTATTCATTTAGATGTCCTTACATCACCTCCTATCTGTGTACATAGTGTTTTCTTTATATCCTGTGACATATTTCTAACTTTACTTTCACTCCAGTTTACCTTCCTCTCCTCAATCCCACCTCTCTGTTCTTATATTTTCTCATAAATCATAGCTTCTGTAATGAACTTTTTAGTTGTTAACTATTCTTTTGTCATAGTTATAAACAATCAGTCTTAATAGTTTACTTAATAATCTGCTAGAATAATATCTTAATCTTTTTTATTTTGTTTGATTATGTTCAAATATATATATATATTTAAAAATATCCCCTCCAATGCAGTTGCTGTAGAATTAGAGGGCAAATGCTGTTAACATTGGTTGCATATAATTCACTCAAGCATTATATTAAAAATGTAACCTGCATTGGTAAAGTGATGTTGGATTAGTAAGGCTTCTTTTATTTGACAGTAAATACTATCTACTCAGGTTGTTTGACTGGATTTTCATTTTGGCTTTACATCTATGAAAATTAAGCATCTTAAACTTGCATCAAACAGTAAAACTGCAACAGTCAACCACCATGAATCCAAGCTCTATTCTAAAAGACCAGTGAGGGACTAGCATCTGTGTGGTCCTGCTGATACAAATCAGTGAGGACTGGACACAGTCTGTCAAATGAACTGCTGCACTAGATCCATGTCAGTCCTTCCAGGTTAAATAGTTGCAGAGCTTTTGAAACCTAACAAGCTATCTCATATTGTTAATGTTAATTATCAATGGGAAAGTAATCTTCACTGTATACCTAAGAATTTTCCTAAAACACCTCCTAGTTATTAGATTAAAAGAAAGTTTATATACTTTTAAATATAAGTTAAGTGGATTAATAACAAGAAGATGAACTAGTCTTGATGTGCCACTGAACAGTCAATAGTTATTTAGAATAATCACACCATGTGTATGTCTCACAAAGGAATGACATATGCTTCAGGAGTAGTCATGTTTAATATTTAAACATTACACAAGATATGGATGTGTCAAAACCCACATGGTACCCTGCTCTTATGTTTAATTTCTATATTTTTGTGTATCAATTAAAAAGTAATTTTGAAATGTTGTTTGATGATTAAGAGTATTTGCTGCTCTTGCATGGGACTGGAGTACAGTTTCTAGTACCCACATTTGTCTGTAATTCCATCTCCCCGTATACCAATTCCCACATCTGTTTTCTGTGGTCACCTTTACACACACACATGTGCATAGAGATAAAATAAATTTTAAAAAATAACATTTGATTCTATCTGTGTTCATATGTGTATTTGCGCATAGAAGTACTAATACACTGGGTACCAAACCTTTAAAATGTGGCTCAGAAGGACATGAAATCTACACTGTATTATTTAGAGATGGTCATGTGATCATGGAGTCATTTAAGTACTTTCTGGTCACCATATCAAAAAGACATTGATGACCAGTAAGATGGCTCACTGGATAAAGGCACTTGCCTGATTACTGAATTCAAGCCTTGAGCAAAGTTGATCTGCTGAAATATTCAGTCTTCAGAAATTCACTGATGCTAAAATGACCCTGTTCTTCTTACACTTTTCTTGTCCATGTGTCTTCTGCATGGGAACAACTTACTAAATATTTGCTAAAAATCAAAATACTTCTCTCAATCTGAGTTGACTGACAGGACACAGACTTTCTGCTGCATTGTGCTAGAATAAAATGAACGCTATTGAGTTTTGTTTCCCAGGCTAATTTTCATTGATAATGTGTTTTCATTTAGGCTGGCAGCAAGAATGTCATTACCAGCCATTTGGTCAAGAAAGAAGCTGCAGTCCCTACCTTCTAACTGATATTTCATTGTCCTCTACTTCTGTATAAGTTATCACAATACCTGAAAAAAAAATCTCTTAAAACTGCCCAGAAGATAGGCTTGGATGTCAGTAGTCAAAATGGAACTGAATTCATCACAGTTCAGTTGCAAAAATTGACTTCAGCCCACCAAGTATTGGGTAAAGTGTTCTAACCTTTCTTCTAGCTTCTGAAGTATTTATGGAAGAATAAATCATAAAATAGTGAATATCACTTTCCAGTGGACCAACAAATGCACACTATCTGCTATTATTAAATTAAATTAAATCTGTGTCTTCCTAAATATTCATGTGTGAAAAAAAGTAATTTTGAAAAGATTAGAGATAAATAGGTTATTAACAGACACTAAAATAATAAGTAAACAACAGGAAAACTAGGACAAAAAAATCTGAGTGATTTAGAAGTCAATTTCTTTGAAAAAGAAGTATCTGGAACTGTTGGGAAACAAAAGGAACAATGAATATACATATAGCTATGCAGAATTAATGTTTTCAAACTTTCTCACATGAATCTGTACATGTTTTGTCCAGACACAGACATGAACATGAGAATAAAATAAGAGTTGTGCAATAGCCATGCAAATCAGTAGCCCTTGAAAGCTAAAAAGAGAAGATGTGTAGATTCGTGCAGATTATGATTATAGATGAGTTTGGATGAGTGCCTCATCTGAAAGGAGATGTGGACATAAAATACCTTTGATTCATTCATGTTTTTTCACTTATATTTTCTAGGTTATTGATTTGTATCCTTGATTTTAATTCCTTCTTATTAACTTGATTCTTTATATTTCTCCTAGTCTTTCCTCCTGCTCACCCTTGACCCTCTTTCTTCTTCTTCACTTTTCTTTTTTGTCTTCTTGTTCTTGTCCTTTCTCTTTGTCGAGCTTCTAAAGGAGAAAACATAATCATTAATATGACAACATTTTTCTCATCTGTGCTTTAATTTAAACCTATGAATTTTCCTCTAAAAATCAGTTTTATCACCATCCAATATATTTAGATGTGTTGTGTTTCATTCTGACTCCACTGATAATATTGTCTTCTTTTTTTTTTGCCTTATGACTCTAATAATGAATTTCTTTTTTTTCCTTCTTTGTTTTGTATTTATCAAAAAAAACTGTAAAATGAATTTAAAATGCGGAAAAGTTAACAATAACTATACAGAGGATAAGAATCATAAGCATGGCTTATCAAGGGTGGAAATGCAAATAAGATTGCTACACATATATTTACTTTGTGTTCAGCTTTCCCTCTGAATTTTTTTTTCCATCCCTGTATATCCTTATTGAAGGTCTCTTCCCCCTCCCGCCACATCAGGTCATTTTTCTTCTCTGCAACTCCCCATCCTCTCCCTGGGCAGGAAGCAGACAGTCCTATGGTCCCACTGACCCAATAATGCTTAGATCAGTCTCCACTCCTGGCAAATCCAGTTTTGTCCCCCCTCCCTCAAGAGTGAGTCTGGTGTTCCTATAGTTGGAGTGGGGTTTGAAGTGGTCTAAGGCGCCAGACTAATATTGTCTTCTTTAAGGTCATTTTTATCTCATAGATTGATTAACAATATTACTTGATTTCTAAGTTTTATGTGTTTTCCTCTGTATTCTAGTTCACATTTTAATTCCATTTAAGCCAGAAAAATGTTTTGCAGTTTACTAGCTTGCCTTATTGTACTAAATATCCCATAATTTGCATTTTCTATGAGTTTGTGTATAGGAAATTATGTAAAAAGTATTCATTTATTTTCTCTATGTTCTTTTTGCTATTTTTTTCCATTTTACATACCAACCTCAATCCCCTCCCCTTCTTCAAATCTTTTCCCACCTTTCCTCACCACACCCTCATTTACTTCTCAAAGGGGGTCCAAGTCCCCGCCCTGGCATCAAGGCTGAGCAAAGTATCATTCCTTAGGGAATGTGCTTCTAAAAAAGCCAGTTCATGCACCAAAGAAAAATCCTGGTCTCACTGCCAAGGGCCCCACAACCAGATCAAGCCACTTATCTGTCACACATATTCAGAAGGGTTAGTTTAGATCCATGCAAGTTACTGAGCTGTCAGTCCAGAGTCCATGAGCTTCCCCTAGCTGGATCATCTGTCTCAGTGGGTTACCTCATCATGATCTTGACCCCCTTTGCTTATATAATCCCTGTTCCCTCTCTTCAGGACCAGGGCTCTGGGAGCTTGGCCCAGTGTGTAACTGAATTTTCACAATTTTCAATACACCTTTGAGAAATATTTGTGTCTTTTATTAGTTTCTTAAATTTTATTGCTATATCATTAAAAATAAGTATGTATTCAATTCATTCAGTAGATGAACATTAGTTGAATGTTTCATATTATAAATAAAGGAGCTGTAAAAGCATAACACTATTATCTTTGTAAATTCCTAGGAGAAAAAAAAATCTGTGGATTGTCCTATCAATAGGTCCACAAAGTAGGACTTTATCAGGAAAGATAAAGATATCCTTAAAATGTTAACAGTCTTTTATATCTCCTCCAGTTACATTTTAATAACACATTTTTCTCTGTTTTTTTATTTTCCAGTGACTATGAAGCAGTATCTACTTACAGTTTTAATTTGCATTTTCCAAATGAATTTGATGTATGGGAATCCTCATGTGCTTGCTGGCCATTGCCCATTATTGGCTCAAACACTGTCTCTTTATTGTAAATGTATTCCTTACTAATATCAAGTTCTATTCTAGAGAAAATAAATTGTTATTTCAATATTTACTTACTGTATGTGTTATATCATTTAGTTAAGTTTTCTCTCAAATGTCACTTGTAGTAGATTTTTATTTAGATGACTCAAGTCTGCTTTTCCTTTCTAATATTCCATGATCGGGATTTCTAGAATATTATTTGTTTCTGAAGGTCAGAAAGAGATCTGTTTGTCTTTCAAGGGTCAAGCTTGTGCATTTGCACTTAATCTGTGCTGAGTTTTGATATACTCTGGGTATGGTTCTGCACCATTATGCAGCTTTTCTATTACCATTTGTTTGCAATACTATTTTCCTCCACCTGAAAACTCAAGCTTGTATTTCTCTCCTTTTTTATTTTATTTTTTTTTTTAGTATCAGCAAGGGTACAGTGATATTTATTGGACTGAAAATTAAAACAAAGAAAGAAAACGTTTTGTTAGGCATGAGAGAGTAGACTAAAGTTAATAAATGGGATGCATGAGAAAGGATCCAGGTATGACAACAAAATATGTGCTACAATTAACTTTAAAAAGAGGAAAGTTTTAATTTAGATCACAGTTTTATAGGCTTTAGTCTATGGTTGTTGATGCCATTGATTTGGGCTTGTGACAATGAGCCCAATCTCAGTGAGCACATGATGAAACAATGTTACTCATCTCTTAAAGAGTGAGAAGCACAAAGAAGACATAAGTGATATCATCTACCACCACCTTTTAGGACTCTTTTTCATTTACCTAAGGCATCCTATGACTATTACATTCACTTCTTAGATGTTTCATCTTTATAGAATTCAGTAGGCTAGAAACCTAGCCTTTGGCAATAAGCATCTGGGAGACATTTCCAAATCATTATATATGTAAAGCACAGAGGAAGTTGAAGTGTAGTGCTGTTAGATAAAAAACAGAGAATAGAAAAACAAAACCACAAAAATCTTCTTTACTGGATGTTGTTTCAATTCTCTGTGTAAAATTGTAATCAGTGTGTAGTTGGAAGTTTTTGTCCCACAGGAAAGTCTTAAATACCAGGCACAGCTGCTTTCCAAAGAATTGACTCAGAGGCTTAATATTATTTATAAATGCTCAGCCAGCAGATCAAACATTACTAACCAGCTCTTATCTATGTTTAGCCTTATGATTTAAAATTTTTTCTCAATCTAGCATTCTAATCTGCCTTTCAATATACCACATAGTTTTCCACTACAGTCTTCCCTACATACTGAAAGAAGTTAGTGTGTGTTCTCCAAGCTGGTTCTTTTTTATTTTTATTTGTTTTATTTATTTGGTCCATCATAAGACTTTTGCAGTTCTGCTTTTAGCCTTAGATTCATTTTGAAAATTTTAAACAAGTATCAAATGTCTGTTGTGATTTTTATTAAAATTATGTGGAATATAACAAATTGAAGACAAGGAAGACTGTAGTAGATTATAGAAACATTTTATTTTTTATTGATCTATTTTAGTTTCAGTTGAAAGTATTTTCCTTTACTGATCTGCGTTGACATAGTCCAGAGAATGTTACAATTGTACTTTAAAAAATGTAGCAATGCTTGTGTGACTTTTATCATTAAGACAAAGAAGTAGGAGTTCATAGAGGATCCTGAGATTACCTATAAGATGCATGACTGCCTTCAGAACTGAAGACTGAGACCATTCTTCTACTCCCAGTCTTACAGAGAAAGTGATGGATGTAATTCTCACTGTGGGCTGTTTTATTTGTGTTGCGTATTGTAGCTTTTGCTAACATATTTTAGGCATATGTATGTGTGCCTGAGTGTGCATATGTCTGTGTATAGGTTTTTGGAGGTACCTGTAAAGAACAAAAGAGAGCATTTTCCTGGAAAAACAGTTACAGGTAGTTGTGAAACACCTGATGTGGGTGCTGGGAACCAATCTATCTGAGCTGTAAGATTTTAATCACTGGATCATTTCTTCAGCCCTCTATTTGTTATATTTTATTGAATGATTTTTTACCAATGATCTCCACATTTTAGTTCCTGGAAAATATGAAGACATTTCTTTTAACCTACCAAAGCCTGTTTTGTAGATGTGAACAAACTAAGGTTCTTGACATGGGAAAATTTCCTGGGGTTATCCAAGCAGACCCAGGGGACATCATTGTCTTCTTATAAGAGGAAATTCAAGGAGGGATCCATGCTAACATGAGAATAGATGAGGATAGAGCTGAAGTTTTATATATGTGCCTTGAAAGTAGAGAAAATTAGCACAGACCGAATATTTCAGAAGTTAAACAAGAAAAGGATGTCAAAGATAAGGTGAAAGATATATATGATCCAAATTTATAGTTTAGACACCCTAACATTTTACAGCCATAAATATACACACTGCTGACAAAAGCCCACAGCACATTGCTTCATGTGAAAATTACTGTAGGGTATTTATTCTAAATTGCCTTCTAATCACATGTTGTCTATTTTCTTTTATCTAAATTCTCATGATTTTTATATAAATTCTCAGGATAAGAATAATATTAAGAGAAAAACCTTAATTTTTGTTTATATCTTATTTCTATATCTAGCAGATGTAAATACCCATTCTTCCATTTTTGTTGATGATTATTTTTGTAGATTTTGATTCTAATTCAGGGCTGTAAGAATATCAGACAATCTCTCTAACACTGATCTGTAAGCCAGGCTCGCTGGTTATATTCCTAATTCTTTCCTTAGTATAAGTCATGTTAGTGTTTTATCAATTTTATGCATTTCTTTCAATAAACTAAATTTTTAGTTTGTTGTTTTCCTCTGATGTTTATGTGTTCTCTTATATGAATTTTGACAACACAAATTTTTGTAGACACTTATCCTTACATTAATTTACTCTTTTTATCCAGAAATTCAGTGGGAACAGAGAACATGGATTTTATAAACCCCTAGCTTATTTACTGTAAGCATTTTTCTATAGTCACATACCTGCCTCTTCACTTTTATCAGGTTGTCGTTTGTTGAAGTCTTTCCTAAAGAGCTGATTGATATAAAATTATAAGCCTCATAACTCACTGTTATCTTTTCTTCCTGGTTTAGGTTTGATTATTAATTCCCATTACTAGCTAATATTGATTTGTTCTCATTAATATGCATTCAAAGTTATAAAATTATCTCACAGTTTTAGGCACATATACAAACTTTCATATTGTCATTTTCATTTTACTCTTTAACTTCTCTATTCTCAGTTGAACTAATGCATAGTAAATTTATCATTATTTTAAGTTTTCATTTTCATTAATTTTTTCCTTATAATATATTTTGATATTGCTTTTCCTTCCACCATGTCCTCCTAGATTCTCTTCATCTTTCTACCCACTTAACTTTATATTCTATTGCACCTTGGATCCTACTCCCTCCAAAGGAACTCCTGATCCTGTCTTGGTATTGGGGAGAGAAAAGTGGATCTGCCAGGAGCAGATGCTGAACTAAGCCACCATAATGGGACCTTGGGACCTCCTGCCACTGATGGGGAGGAGATAAAGAGATGTGGAGAAGGAAGTGGCTGAAAGGTGCGGGAGGGGGAAGGGAGCTTGAACAAGGATGTACATGGATAAAAAAAATATGACTTTATTCATAATAAAAAAGAAACAATAAAAATTAAACAAAAACAAGAATCAAAACAAGCAAATGAGCAAAACAAGAAACAAAACACACTAAAGCCAAATGAAGCAAAATGGTTCATAAAATACCACCACTGAGTTTCTTTGGTGTTGACTCACTTCTTCTGAGCACAGGCCAGCCCTGAAACCTGGTTGATGACATTTCATTGGAGAAAACAGATTGCCCCTTTACTTATCAGGTGTCAATTTTAGATATTTTTTTGCTGAGAGGTAGAGCCATGTGCCTACTTCTCCTAGTGCTTTGACATCATCCGTGCGGGTCATGTACATGTTGTCACAGTCTATGTGTGTTCATATGTGCATCAGTTCTCCTGTATCTTGAGACACTGTTTCTTTGGGGTCAACCATCACCTATGCTTCCTTCAGTCTTCTCACTCTTCTACATAGATCTCTAAGACTTGAGGGGAAGGGTCAAAAACATCCATCCCATTTAAGACAGAGAGCTCCAAAGTCTCTTCCTCTTTGTACATTATTCAGTTGTGGATCTCTGTGTTAGTTCCCACATATTGTAAAAAGATGCTCTGATATTGTTTGGGCAAGGCACTGATTTATGGGTATTGTAGTGTGTCATTAGGAGTCATTTTATTGATGTGTCCCTTTGGCATAAAAGTAGTATTAGATAGATTTTTCCCATAGGTCCAAGACCTATTTTCAGGTTCTTGATCACTTTAACAGAGACAGATTACCTTTTATGGAGTGGGCCTTAAGTCCCATTAGAAAGTTGTTGGTTGGGGACCGAGTGCTGTCTGCAGAATCCCAGCACACTCTGGAGCAGGGGCAGGTAAACTCTGCCCCTGACCACATCCACAGCTCCTGCTGAGAGAAACCCCACCACGACTTCGAACTGAGCTAACCAACTACAGGGGTCTCTGAAGGGCAGATTCAGACCCCGCCCAGAGGTGAGGAGGGGGCAAGAGGCCTCAGCGCCTATATCCCAGCCTGGGAGGGAGAGTTGAGCTCCCATTGCTTTCGGTTCTGCTCCCGGGACCAAGTGCTGTCTGCAGAATCCCAGCGCACTCTGGAGCAGGGGCAGGTAAACTCTGCCCCTGACCACATCCACAGCTCCTGCTGAGGGAATTTGCACAGCTCCCACAACGACCTCGAACTGAGCAAACCAACAACTGCAGGGGTCTCTGAAAGACAGAATCAGACCCTGACCAGAAAGGTGACAGGAGGCACACAAAACCGAGTGCCACAATTGACCAGGACCCATCTAATCGTGAACCACTGAAGCCATGGGCAAACGTCAGTGCAAAAAATTACATAATACTACAAAGGACAACATGGTAACTCCAGAAGAGAGTGGCGATCTTACAAATACAAGACGTGAACTGAGCAATGAAGAGGAAACAGAAGGAAGCAACACCAAAAATTCCTTTTTGATGATCATCGAAGCTCTCAAAGAAGATATGAAAAAAAGCCTTAAAGAAATAGAAGAAAATACAAACAAAAAATTGGAAGAGATGAACAAATCTATGAAAGAAACATGCCAGGAACTAAAAGCTGAAATAAAAGCTGAAATAAAA